>CAXKWD010000235.1:0-65000 GCA_964059195.1 Ectobius pallidus
ACTGGCATGGCTAGGCAAAACTTTCGTGATAGAAAAATTACATTGTTAGGCAGCCAAATTGTATTTAAAAATTACATTGCTAGGAAAAAGTTACACTTTGAAAAATGCATTGAAATGTAAAAGTTTTGTGTCTGAAATTGACATTGCTACGCAACAGTATATTTTTTTAAAAGTTTATAATATGTAGCAATATTGTGTTTAAAAATGACATTGCAAAGCAACAGTTCTTTTTGACGACATTGCTAGGCAACAGTTCCCGGTTTAAAATGGCATTGCTAGGCAACACTTTCGTGTTTTAAAACTCATTGCTAGGCAACAGTATTCTTTCTATTGAAGCAAAATTTACAACCCATGTTTTGCCATTATCATTTCACCGATATTTTCATTGTATGTATTGATCATTGAGGGATTAAAAACTATTCCTTATAGATGACATTGCTAGGCAACAGTTTCGTATTTGGAGATGGCATTGCTAAGCTACAGTTTCTTGTTCAAGATGTCAATGCTAAGCAACAGTCAGGTGTTTTAAAAACTTCATTGCTAAGCAACAGTTTCCGGTTTAGACTGGCATCGCTAGGCAACACTTTTGTGATAGAAAAATCTAATTGTTAGGCAGCCAAATTGTCTTTAAAAGTTACATTGCTAGGAAAAGTTACGACTTTGAAAAATGCATTGAAAGGTAAAGGTTTTGTGTCAGAAATTGACATTGCTCCGAAACAGTATCTTTTTTTTAAAAGCTTTTAATAGGTAGCAATATTATGTTTAAAAATGACATTGCTAAGCAACAGATCTTTTGATGACATTGCTAGGCAACAGTTTCTGGTTTAGACTGGCATGGCTAGGCAAAACTTTCGTGATAGAAAAATTACATTGTTAGGCAGCCAAATAGTATTTAAAAATTACATTGCTAGGAAAAAGTTTTGTCTTTGAATAATGCATTGAAATGTAAAAGTTTTGTGTCTGAAATTGACATAGCTACGCAACAGTATATATTTTAAAAGTTTATAATAGGTAGCAATATTGTGTTTATAAATGACATTGCTAAGAAAAGTTATTTTTTATGACATGGATAGGCAACAGTTTCCGGTTTAAAATGGCATTGCTAGGCAACACTTTCGTGTTTTAAAACTCATTGCTAGGCAACAGTATTCTTTCTATTCAAGCAAAATTTACAACCCATGTTTTGCCATTAGCATTTCACCGATATTTTCATTGTATGTATTGATCATTGAGGGATTAAAAACTATTCCTTATAGATGACATTGCTAGGCAACAGTTTCGTATTTGGAGATGGCATTGCTAAGCTACAGTTTCTTGTTCAAAATGTCAATGCTAAGCAACAGTCAAGTGTTTTAAAAACTTCATTGCTAAGCAACAGTTTCCGGTTTAGACTGGCATCGCTAGGCAACACTTTTGTGATAGAAAAATCTAATTGTTAGGCAGCCAAATTGTCTTTAAAAGTTACATTGCTAGGAAAAGTTACGACTTTGAAGAATGCATTGAAAGGTAAAGGTTTTGTGTCAGAAATATACATTGCTCCGCAACAGTATCTTTTTTTAGAAGCTTTAAATAGGTAGCAATATTATGTTTAAAAATTACATTGCTAAGCAACAGATCTTTTTGATGACATTGCTAGGCAACAGTTTCCGGTTTAGACTGGCATGGCTAGGCAAAACTTTCGTGATAGAAAAATTACATTGTTAGGCAGCCAAATTGTATTTAAAAATTACATTGCTAGGAAAAAGCTTCTCTTTGAAAAATGCATTGAAATGTAAAAGTTTTGTGTCTGAAATTGACATTGCTACTCAACAGTATATTTTTTTAAAAGTTTATAATAGGTAGCAATATTGTGTTTAAAAATGACATTGCTAAGCAACAGTTCTTTTTGACGACATTGCTAGGCAACAGTTCCCGGTTTAAAATGGCATTGCTAGGCAACACTTTCGTGTTTTAAAACTCATTGCTAGGCAACAGTATTCTTTCTATTCAAGCAAAATTTACAACCTATGTTTTGCCATTAGCATTTCACCGATATTTTCATTGTATGTATTGATCATTGAGGGATTAAAAACTATTCCTTATAGATGACATTGCTAGGCAACAGTTTCGTATTTGGAGATGGCATTGCTAGGCTACAGTTTCTTGTTCAAGATGTCAATGCTAAGCAACAGTCAGGTGTTTTAAAAACTTCATTGCTAAGCAACAGTTTCCGGTTTAGACTGGCATCACTAGGCAACACTTTTGTGATAAGAAAAATCTAATTGTTAGGCAGCCAAATTATCTTTAAAAGTTACATTGCTAGGAAAAGTTACGACTTTGAAAAATGCATTGAAAGGTAAAGGTTTTGTGTCAGAAATTGACATTGCTCCGCAACAGCATCTTTTTTTAAAAGCTTTTAATAGATAGCAATATTATGATTAAAAATGACATTGCTAAGCAACAGATCTTTTTGATGACATTGCTAGGCAACAGTTTCCGGTTTAGACTGGCATGGCTAGGAATAACTTTCGTGATAGAAAAATTACATTGTTAGGCAGCCAAATAGTATTTAAAAATTACATTGCTAGGAAAAAGTTTCGTCTTTGAATAATGCATTGAAATGTAAAAGTTTTGTGTCTGAAATTGACATAGCTACGCAACAGTATATATTTTAAAAGTTTATAATAGGTAGCAATATTGTGTTTATAAATGATATTGCTAAGAAAAGTTATTTTTTATGACATGGCTAGGCAACAGTTTCCGGTTTAAAATTGCATTGCTAGGCAACACTTTCGTGTTTTAAAACTCATTGCTAGGCAACAGTATTCTTTCTGTTCAAGCAAAATTTACAACCCATGATTTGCCATTAGCATTTCACCGATATTTTCATTGTATGTATTGATCATTGAGGGATTAAAAACTATTCCTTATAGATGACATTGCTAGGCAACAGTTTCGTATTTGGAGATGGCATTGCTAAGCTACAGTTTCTTGTTCAAGATGTCAATGCTAAGCAACAGTCAGCTGTTTAAAAAACTTCATTGCTAAGCAACAGTTTCCGGTTTAGACTGGCATCGCTAGGCAACACTTTTGTGATAGAAAAATCTAATTGTTAGGCAGCCAAATTGTCTTTAAAAGTTACATTGCTAGGAAAAGTTACGACTTTGAAAAAATCATTGAAAGGTAAAGGTTTTGTGTCAGAAATTGACATTGCTCCGCAACAGTATCTTTTTTTAAAAGCTTTTAATAGGTAGCAATATTATGATTAAAAATGACATTGCTAAGCAACAGATCTTTTTGATGACATTGCTAGGCAACAGTTTCCGGTTTAGACTGGCATGGCTAGGCAAAACTTTCGTGATAGAAAAATTACATTGTTAGGCAGCCAAATTGTATTTAAAAATTACATTGCTAGGAAAAAGTTTCACTTTGAAAAATGCATTGAAATGTAAAAGTTTTGTGTCTGAAATTGACATTGCTACGCAACAGTATATTTTTTTAAAAGTTTATAATATGTAGCAATATTTTGTTTAAAAATGACATTGCTAAGCAACAGTTCTTTTTGACGACATTGCTAGGCAACAGTTCCCGGTTTAAAATGGCATTGCTAGGCAACACTTTCGTGTTTTAAAACTCATTGCTAGGCAACAGTATTCTTTCTATTGAAGCAAAATTTACATCCCATGTTTTGCCATTAGCATTTCACCGATATTTTCATTGTATGTATTGATCATTGAGGGATTAAAAACTATTCCTTATAGATGACATTGCTAGGCAACAGTTTCGTATTTGGAGATGGCATTGCTAAGCTACAGTTTCTTGTTCAAGATGTCAATGCTAAGCAACAGTAAGGTGTTTTAAAAACTTCATTGCTACGCAACAGTTTCCAGTTTAGACTGGCATCGCTAGGCAACACTTTTGTGATAGAAAAATCTAATTGTTAGGCAGCCAAATTGTCTTTAAAAGTTACATTGCTAGGAAAAGTTACGACTTTGAAAAATGCATTGAAAGGTAAAGGTTTTGTGTCAGAAATTGACATTGCTCCGCAACAGTATCTTTTTTTTAAAAGCTTTTAATAGGTAGCAATATTATGTTTAAAAAAGACATTGCTAAGCAACAGATCTTTTGATGACATTGCTAGGCAACAGTTTCTGGTTTAGACTGGCATGGCTAGGCAAAACTTTCATGATAGAAAAATTACATTGTTAGGCAGCCAAATAGTATTTAAAAATTACATTGCTAGGAAAAAGTTTCGTCTTTGAATAATGCATTGAAATGTAAAAGTTTTGTGTCTGAAATTGACATAGCTACGCAACAGTATATATTTTAAAAGTTTATAATAGGTAGCAATATTGTGTTTATAAATGACATTGCTAAGAAAAGTTATTTTTTATGACATGGATAGGCAACAGTTTCCGGTTTAAAATGGCATTGCTAGGCAACACTTTCGTGTTTTAAAACTCATTGCTAGGCAACAGTATTCTTTCTATTCAAGCAAAATTTACAACCCATGTTTTGCCATTAGCATTTCACCGATATTTTCATTGTATGTATTGATCATTGAGGGATTAAAAACTATTCCTTATAGATGACATTGCTAGGCAACAGTTTCGTATTTGGAGATGGCATTGCTAAGCTACAGTTCCTTGTTCAAAATGTCAATGCTAAGCAACAGTCAAGTGTTTTAAAAACTTCATTGCTAAGCAACAGTTTCCGGTTTAGACTGGCATCGCTAGGCAACACTTTTGTGATAGAAAAATCTAATTGTTAGGCAGCCAAATTGTCTATAAAAGTTACATTGCTAGGAAAAGTTACGACTTTGAAAAATGCATTGAAAGGTAAAGGTTTTGTGTCAGAAATATACATTGCTCCGCAACAGTATCTTTTTTTAGAAGCTTTAAATAGGTAGCAATATTATGTTTAAAAGTTACATTGCTAAGCAACAGATCTTTTTGATGAAATTGCTAGGCAACAGTTTCCGGTTTAGACTGGCATGGCTAGGCAAAACTTTCGTGATAGAAAAATTACATTGTTAGGCAGCCAAATTGTATTTAAAAATTACATTGCTAGGAAAAAGTTTCTCTTTGAAAAATGCATTGAAATGTAAAAGTTTTGTGTCTGAAATTGACATTGCTACTCAACAGTATATTTTTTTAAAAGTTTATAATAGGTAGCAATATTGTGTTTAAAAATGACATTGCTAAGCAACAGTTCTTTTTGACGACATTGCTAGGCAACAGTTCCCGGTTTAAAATGGCATTGCTAGGCAACACTTTCGTGTTTTAAAACTCATTGCTAGGCAACAGTATTCTTTCTATTCAAGCAAAATTTACAACCTATGTTTTGCCATTAGCATTTCACCGATATTTTCATTGTATGTATTGATCATTGAGGGATTAAAATCTATTCCTTATAGATGACATTGCTAGGCAACAGTTTCGTATTTGGAGATGGCATTGCTAAGCTACAGTTTCTTGTTCAAGATGTCAATGCTAAGCAACAGTCAGGTGTTTTAAAAACTTCATTGCTAAGCAACAGTTTCCGGTTTAGACTGGCATCGCTAGGCAACACTTTTGTGATAGAAAAATCTAATTGTTAGGCAGCCAAATTGTCTTTAAAAGTTACATTGCTAGGAAAAGTTACGACTTTGAAAAATTCATTGAAAGGTAAAGGTTTTGTGTCAGAAATTGACATTGCTCCGCAACAGTATCTTTTTTTAAAAGCTTTTAATAGGTAGCAATATTATGATTAAAAATGACATTGCTAAGCAACAGATCTTTTTGATGACATTGCTAGGCAACAGTTTCCGGTTTAGACTGGCATGGCTAGGCAAAACTTTCGTGATAGAAAAATTAGATTGTTAGGCAGCCAAATAGTATTTAAAAATTACATTGCTAGGAAAAAGTTTCGTCTTTGAATAATGCATTGAAATGTAAACGTTTTGTGTCTGAAATTCACATAGCTACGCAACAGTATATATTTTAAAAGTTTATAATAGGTAGCAATATTGTGTTTATAAATGACATTGCTAAGAAAAGTTATTTTTTATGACATGGCTAGGCAACAGTTTCCGGTTTAAAATGGCATTGCTATTCAAAACTTTCGTGTTTTAAAACTCATTGCTAGGCAACAGTATTCTTTCTATTCAAGCAAAATTTACAACCTATATTTTGCCATTAGCATTTCACCGATATTTTCATTGTATGTATTGATCATTGAGGGATTAAAAACTATTCCTTATAGATGACATTGCTAGGCAACAGTTTCGTGTTTGGAGATGGCATTGCTAAGCTACAGTTTCTTGTTCAAGATGTCAATGCTAAGCAACAGTCAGGTGTTTTAAAAACTTCATTGCTAAGCAACAGTTTCCGGTTTAGACTGGCATCGCTAGGCAACAATTTTGTGATAGAAAAATCTAATTGTTAGGCAGCCAAATTGTCTTTAAAAGTTACATTGCTAGGAAAAGTTACGACTTTGAAAAATGCATTGAAAGGTAAAGGTTTTGTGTCAGAAATTGACATTGCTCCGCAACAGTATCTTTCTTTAAATGCTTTTAATAGGTAGCAATATTATGTTTAAAAATGACATTGCTAAGCAACAGATCTTTTGATGACATTGCTAGGCAACAGTTTCTGGTTTAGACTGGCATGGCTAGGCAAAACTTTCGTGATAGAAAAATTACATTGTTAGGCAGCCAAATAGTATTAAAAAATTACATTGCTAGGAAAAAGTTTCGTCTTTGAATAATGCATTGAAATGTAAAAGTTTTGTGTCTGAAATTCACATAGCTACGCAACAGTATATATTTTAAAAGTTTATAATAGGTAGCAATATTGTGTTTATAAATGACATTGCTAAGAAAAGTTATTTTTTATGACATGGCTAGGCAACAGTTTCCGGTTTAAAATGGCATTGCTAGGCAAAACTTTCGTGTTTTAAAACTCATTGCTAGGCAACAGTATTCTTTCTATTCAAGCAAAATTTACAACCCATGTTTTGCCATTAGCATTTCACCGATATTTTCATTGTATGTATTGATCATTGAGGGATTAAAAACTATTCCTTATAGATGACATTGCTAGGCAACAGTTTCGTATTTGGAGATGGCATTGCTAAGCTACAGTTCCTTGTTCAAAATGTCAATGCTAAGCAACAGTCAAGTGTTTTAAAAACTTCATTGCTAAGCAACAGTTTCCGGTTTAGACTGGCATCGCTAGGCAACACTTTTGTGATAGAAAAATCTAATTGTTAGGCAGCCAAATTGTCTTTAAAAGTTACATTGCTAGGAAAAGTTACGACTTTGAAAAATGCATTGAAAAGTAAAGGTTTTGTGTCAGAAATTGACATTGCTCCGCAACAGTATCTTTTTTAAAAGCTTTTAATAGGTGGCAATATTATGATTAAAAATGACATTGCTAAGCAACAGATCATTTTGATGACATTGCTAGGCAATAGTTTCCGGTTTAGACTGGCATGGCTAGGCAAAATTTTCGTGATAGAAAAATTACATTGTTAGGCAGCCAAATTGTATTTAAAAATTACGTTGCTAGGAAAAAGTTTCACTTTGAAAAATGCATTGAAATGTAAAAGGTTTGTGTCTGAAATTGACATTGCTACGCAACAGTATATTTTTTTAAAGTTTATAATATGTAACAATATTGTGTTTAAAAATGACATTGCTAAGCAACAGTTCTTTTTGACGACATTGCTAGGCAACAGTTCCCGGTTTAAAATGGCATTGCTAGGCAACACTTTCGTGTTTTAAAACTCATTGCTAGGTAACAGTATTCTTTCTATTGAAGCAAAATTGACAACCTATGTTTTGCCATTAGCATTTCACCGATATTTTCATTGTATGTATTGATCATTGAGGGATTAAAAACTATTCCTTATAGATGACATTGCTAGGCAACAGTTTCGTATTTGGAGATGGCATTGCTAAGCTACAGTTTCTTGTTCAAGATGTCAATGCTAAGCAACAGTCAGGTGTTTTAAAAACTTCATTGCTAAGCAACAGTTTCCGGTTTAGACTGGCATCGCTAGGCAACACTTTTGTGATAGAAAAATCTAATTGTTAGGCAGCCAAATTGTCTTTAAAAGTTACATTGCTAGGAAAAGTTACGACTTTGAAAAATGCATTGAAAGGTAAAGGTTTTGTGTCAGAAATTGACATTGCTCCGCAACAGTATCTTTTTTTAAAAGCTTCTAATAGGTAGCAATATTATGATTAAAAATGACATTGCTAAGCAACAGATCTTTTTGATGACATTGCTAGGCAACAGTTTCCGTTTTAGACTGGCATGGCTAGGCAAAACTTTCGTGATAGAAAAATTACATTGTTAGGCAGCCAAATTGTATTTAAAAATTACGTTGCTAGGAAAAAGTTTCACTTTGAAAATTGCATTGAAATGTAAAAGTTTTGTGTCTGAAATTGACATTGCTACGCAACAGTATATTTTTTTAAAAGTTTATAATATGTAGCAATATTGTGTTTAAAAATGACATTGCTAAGCAACAGTTCTTTTTGACGACATTGCTAGGCAAAAGTTCCCGGTTTAAAATGGCATTGCTAGGCAACATTTTCGTGTTTTAAAAATCATTGCTAGGCAACAGTATTCTTTCTATTCAAGCAAAATTTACAACCCATGTTTTGCCATTAGCATTTCACCGATATTTTCATTGTATGTATTGATCATTGAGGGATTAAAAACTATTCCTTATAGATGACATTGCTAGGCAACTGTTTCGTATTTGGAGATGGCATTGCTAAGCTACAGTTTCTTGTTCAAGATGTCAATGCTAAGCAACAGTCAGGTGTTTTAAAAACTTCATTGCTAAGCAACAGTTTCCGGTTTAGACTGGCATCGCTAGGCAACACTTTTGTGATAGAAAAATCTAATTGTTAGGCAGCCAAATTGTCTTTAAAAGTTACATTGCTAGGAAAAGTTACGACTTTGAAAAATTCATTGAAAGGTAAAGGTTTTGTGTCAGAAATTGACATTGCTCCGCAACAGTATCTTTTTTTAAAAGCTTTTAATAGGTAGCAATATTATGATTAAAAATGACATTGCTAAGCAACAGATCTTTTTGATGACATTGCTAGGCAACAGTTTCCGGTTTAGACTGGCATGGCTAGGCAAAACTTTCGTGATAGAAAAATTAGATTGTTAGGCAGCCAAATAGTATTTAAAAATTAAATTGCTAGGAAAAAGTTTCGTCTTTGAATAATGCATTGAAATGTAAACGTTTTGTGTCTGAAATTCACATAGCTACGCAACAGTATATATTTTAAAAGTTTATAATAGGTAGCAATATTGTGTTTATAAATGACATTGCTAAGAAAAGTTATTTTTTATGACATGGCTAGGCAACAGTTTCCGGTTTAAAATGGCATTGCTAGGCAAAACTTTCGTGTTTTAAAACTCATTGCTAGGCAACAGTATTCTTTCTATTCAAGCAAAATTTACAACCTATGTTTTGCCATTAGCATTTCACCGATATTTTCATTGTATGTATTGATCATTGAGGGATTAAAAACTATTCCTTATAGATGACATTGCTAGGCAACAGTTTCGTGTTTGGAGATGGCATTGCTAAGCTACAGTTTCTTGTTCAAGATGTCAATGCTAAGCAACAGTCAGGTGTTTTAAAAACTTCATTGCTAAGCAACAGTTTCCGGTTTAGACTGGCATCGCTAGGCAACAATTTTGTGATAGAAAAATCTAATTGTTAGGCAGCCAAATTGTCTTTAAAAGTTACATTGCTAGGAAAAGTTACGATTTTGAAAAATGCATTGAAAGGTAAAGGTTTTGTGTCAGAAATTGACATTGCTCCGCAACAGTATCTTTCTTTAAATGCTTTTAATAGGTAGCAATATTATGTTTAAAAATGACATTGCTAAGCAACAGATCTTTTGATGACATTGCTAGGCAACAGTTTCTGGTTTAGACTGGCATGGCTAGGCAAAACTTTCGTGATAGAAAAATTACATTGTTAGGCAGCCAAATAGTATTTAAAAATTACATTGCTAGGAAAAAGTTTCGTCTTTGAATAATGCATTGAAATGTAAAAGTTTTGTGTCTGAAATTGACATAGCTACGCAACAGTATATATTTTAAAAGTTTATAATAGGTAGCAATATTGTGTTTATAAATGACATTGCTAGGCAACAGTTTCCGGTTTAAAATGGCATTGCTAGGCAACACTTTCGTGTTTTAAAACTCATTGCTAGGCAACAGTATTCTTTCTGTTCAAGCAAAATTTACAACCCATGTTTTGCCATTAGCATTTCACCGATATTTTCATTGTATGTATTGATCATTGAGGGATTAAAAACTATTCCTTATAGATGACATAGCTAGGCAACAGTTTCGTATTTGGAGATGGCATTGCTAAGCTACAGTTTCTTGTTCAAGATGTCAATGCTAAGCACAGTCAGGTGTTTTAAAAACTTCATTGCTAAGCAACAGTTTCCGGTTTAGACTGTCATCGCTAGGCAACACTTTTGTGATAGAAAAATCTAATTGTTAGGCAGCCAAAATGTCTTTAAAAGTTACATTGCTAGGAAAAGTTACGACTTTGAAAAATGCATTGAAAGGTAAAGGTTTTGTGTCAGAAATTGACATTGCTCCGCAACAGTATCTTTTTTAAAAGCTTTTAATAGGTGGCAATATTATGATTAAAAATGACATTGCTAAGCAACAGATCATTTTGATGACATTGCTAGGCAATAGTTTCCGGTTTAGACTGGCATGGCTAGGCAAAATTTTCGTGATAGAAAAATTACATTGTTAGGCAGCCAAATTGTATTTAAAAATTACGTTGCTAGGAAAAAGTTTCACTTTGAAAAATGCATTGAAATGTAAAAGGTTTGTGTCTGAAATTGACATTGCTACGCAACAGTATATTTTTTTAAAAGTTTATAATATGTAACAATATTGTGTTTAAAAATGACATTGCTAAGCAACAGTTCTTTTTGACGACATTGCTAGGCAACAGTTCCCGGTTTAAAATGGCATTGCTAGGCAACACTTTCGTGTTTTAAAACTCATTGCTAGGCAACAGTATTCTTTCTATTGAAGCAAAATTGACAACCTATGTTTTGCCATTAGCATTTCACCGATATTTTCATTGTATGTATTGATCATTGAGGGATTAAAAACTATTCCTTATAGATGACATTGCTAGGCAACAGTTTCGTATTTGGAGATGGCATTGCTAAGCTACAGTTTCTTGTTCAAGATGTCAATGCTAAGCAACAGTCAGGTGTTTTAAAAACTTCATTGCTAAGCAACAGTTTCCGGTTTAGACTGGCATCGCTAGGCAACACTTTTGTGATAGAAAAATCTAATTGTTAGGCAGCCAAATTGTCTTTAAAAGTTACATTGCTAGGAAAAGTTACGACTTTGAAAAATGCATTGAAAGGTAAAGGTTTTGTGTCAGAAATTGACATTGCTCCGCAACAGTATCTTTTTTTAAAAGCTTTTAATAGGTAGCAATATTATGATTAAAAATGACATTGCTAAGCAACAGATCTTTTTGATGACATTGCTAGGCAACAGTTTCCGTTTTAGACTGGCATGGCTAGGCAAAACTTTCGTGATAGAAAAATTACATTGTTAGGCAGCCAAATTGTATTTAAAAATTACGTTGCTAGGAAAAAGTTTCACTTTGAAAATTGCATTGAAATGTAAAAGTTTTGTGTCTGAAATTGACATTGCTACGCAACAGTATATTTTTTTAAAAGTTTATAATATGTAGCAATATTGTGTTTAAAAATGACATTGCTAAGCAACAGTTCTTTTTGACGACATTGCTAGGCAAAAGTTCCCGGTTTAAAATGGCATTGCTAGGCAACATTTTCGTGTTTTAAAACTCATTGCTAGGCAACAGTATTCTTTCTATTCAAGCAAAATTTACAACCCATGTTTTGCCATTAGCATTTCACCGATATTTTCATTGTATGTATTGATCATTGAGGGATTAAAAACTATTCCTTATAGATGACATTGCTAGGCAACAGTTTCGTATTTGGAGATGGCATTGCTAAGCTACAGTTTCTTGTTCAAGATGTCAATGCTAAGCAACAGTCAGGTGTTTTAAAAACTTCATTGCTAAGCAACAGTTTCCGGTTTAGACTGGCATCGCTAGCCAACACTTTTGTGATAGAAAAATCTAATTGTTAGGCAGCCAAATTGTCTTTAAAAGTTACATTGCTAGGAAAAGTTACGACTTTGAAAAATGCATTGAAAGGTAAAGGTTTTGTGTCAGAAATTGACATTGCTCCGCAACAGTATCTTTTTTAAAAGCTTTTAATAGGTGGCAATATTATGATTAAAAATGACATTGCTAAGCAACAGATCATTTTGATGACATTGCTAGGCAATAGTTTCCGGTTTAGACTGGCATGGCTAGGCAAAATTTTCGTGATAGAAAAATTACATTGTTAGGCAGCCAAATTGTATTTAAAAATTACGTTGCTAGGAAAAAGTTTCACTTTGAAAAATGCATTGAAATGTAAAAGGTTTGTGTCTGAAATTGACATTGCTACGCAACAGTATATTTTTTTAAAAGTTTATAATATGTAACAATATTGTGTTTAAAAATGACATTGCTAAGCAACAGTTCTTTTTGACGACATTGCTAGGCAACAGTTCCCGGTTTAAAATGGCATTGCTAGGCAACACTTTCGTGTTTTAAAACTCATTGCTAGGCAACAGTATTCTTTCTATTGAAGCAAAATTGACAACCTATGTTTTGCCATTAGCATTTCACCGATATTTTCATTGTATGTATTGATCATTGAGGGATTAAAAACTATTCCTTATAGATGACATTGCTAGGCAACAGTTTCGTATTTGGAGATGGCATTGCTAAGCTACAGTTTCTTGTTCAAGATGTCAATGCTAAGCAACAGTCAGGTGTTTTAAAAACTTCATTGCTAAGCAACAGTTTCCGGTTTAGACTGGCATCGCTAGGCAACACTTTTGTGATAGAAAAATCTAATTGTTAGGCAGCCAAATTGTCTTTAAAAGTTACATTGCTAGGAAAAGTTACGACTTTGAAAAATGCATTGAAAGGTAAAGGTTTTGTGTCAGAAATTGACATTGCTCCGCAACAGTATCTTTTTTTAAAAGCTTTTAATAGGTAGCAATATTATGATTAAAAATGACATTGCTAAGCAACAGATCTTTTTGATGACATTGCTAGGCAACAGTTTCCGTTTTAGACTGGCATGGCTAGGCAAAACTTTCGTGATAGAAAAATTACATTGTTAGGCAGCCAAATTGTATTTAAAAATTACGTTGCTAGGAAAAAGTTTCACTTTGAAAATTGCATTGAAATGTAAAAGTTTTGTGTCTGAAATTGACATTGCTACGCAACAGTATATTTTTTTAAAAGTTTATAATATGTAGCAATATTGTGTTTAAAAATGACATTGCTAAGCAACAGTTCTTTTTGACGACATTGCTAGGCAAAAGTTCCCGGTTTAAAATGGCATTGCTAGGCAACATTTTCGTGTTTTAAAACTCATTGCTAGGCAACAGTATTCTTTCTATTCAAGCAAAATTTACAACCCATGTTTTGCCATTAGCATTTCACCGATATTTTCATTGTATGTATTGATCATTGAGGGATTAAAAACTATTCCTTATAGATGACATTGCTAGGCAACAGTTTCGTATTTGGAGATGGCATTGCTAAGCTACAGTTTCTTGTTCAAGATGTCAATGCTAAGCAACAGTCAGGTGTTTTAAAAACTTCATTGCTAAGCAACAGTTTCCGGTTTAGACTGGCATCGCTAGCCAACACTTTTGTGATAGAAAAATCTAATTGTTAGGCAGCCAAATTGTCTTTAAAAGTTACATTGCTAGGAAAAGTTACGACTTTGAAAAATGCATTGAAAGGTAAAGGTTTTGTGTCAGAAATTGACATTGCTCCGCAACAGTATCTTTTTTTAATGCTTTTAATAAGTAGCAATATTATGTTTAAAAATGACATTGCTAAGCAACAGATCTTTTGATGACGTTGCTAGGCAACAGTTTCTGGTTTAGACTGGCATGGCTAGGCAAAACTTTCGTGATAGAAAAATTACATTGTTAGGCAGCCAAATAGTATTTAAAAATTACATTGCTAGGATAAATTTCGTCTTCGAATAATGCATTGAAATGTAAAAGTTTTGTGTCTGAAATTGACATAGCTACGCAACAGTATATATTTTAAAAGTTTATAATAGGTAGCAATATTGTGTTTATAAATGACATTGCTAAGAAAAGTTATTTTTTATGACATGGCTAGGCAACAGTTTCCGGTTTAAAATGGCATTGCTAGGCAACACTTTCGTGTTTTAAAACTCATTGCTAGGCAACAGTATTCTTTCTATTCAAGCAAAATTTACAACCCATGTTTTGCCATTAGCATTTCACCGATATTATCATTGTATGTATTGATCATTGAGGGATTAAAAACTATTCCTTATAGATGACATTGCTAGGCAACAGTTTCGTATTTGGAGATGGCATTGCTAAGCTACAGTTCCTTGTTCAAAATGTCAATGCTAAGCAACAGTCAGGTGTTTTAAAAACTTCATTGCTAAGCAACAGTTTCCGGTTTAGACTGGCATCGCTAGGCAACACATTTGTGATAGAAAAATCTAATTGTTAGGCAGCCAAATTGTCTTTAAAAGTTACATTGCTAGGAAAAGTTACGACTTTGAAAAATGCATTGAAAGGTAAAGGATTTTTGGCAGAAATTGACATTGCTACGCAACAGTATCTTTTTTTAAAAGCTTTTAATAGGTAGCAATATTATGTTTAAAAATGACATTGCTAAGCAACAGATCTTTTTGATGACATTGCTAGGCAACAGTTTCCGGTTTAGACTGGCATGGCTAGGCAAAACTTTCGTGATAGAAAAATTACATTGTTAGGCAGCCAAATTGTATTTAAAAATTACATTGCTAGGAAAAAGTTTCACTTTGAAAAATGCATTGAAATGTAAAAGTTTTGAGTCTGAAATTGACATTGCTACGCAACAGTATATTTTTTTAAAAGTTTATAATAGGTAGCAATATTGTGTTTAAAAATGACATTGCTACGCAACAGTTCTTTTTGACGACATTGCTAGGCAACAGTTCCCGGTTTAAAATGGCATTGCTAGGCAACACTTTCGTGTTTTAAAACTCATTGCTAGGCAACAGTATTCTTTCTGTTCAAGCAAAATTAACAACCCATGTTTTTCCATTAGCATTTCACCGATATTTTCATTGTATGTATTGATCATTGAGGGATTAAAAACTATTCCTTATAGATGACATTGCTAGGCAACAGTTTCGTGTTTGGAGATGGCATTGCTAAGCTACAGTTTCTTGTTCAAGATGTCAATGCTAAGCAACAGTCAGGTGTTTTAAAAACTTCATTGCTAAGCAACAGTTTCCGGTTTAGACTGGCATCGCTAGGCAACAATTTTGTGATAGAAAAATCTAATTGTTAGGCAGCCAAATTGTCTTTAAAAGTTACATTGCTAGGAAAAGTTACGATTTTGAAAAATGCATTGAAAGGTAAAGGTTTTGTGTCAGAAATTGACATTGCTCCGCAACAGTATCTTTCTTTAAATGCTTTTAATAGGTAGCAATATTATGTTTAAAAATGACATTGCTAAGCAACAGATCTTTTGATGACATTGCTAGGCAACAGTTTCTGGTTTAGACTGGCATGGCTAGGCAAAACTTTCGTGATAGTAAAATTACATTGTTAGGCAGCCAAATAGTATTTAAAAATTACATTGCTAAGAAAAAGTTTCGTCTTTGAATAATGCATTGAAATGTAAAAGTTTTGTGTCTGAAATTGACATAGCTACGCAACAGTATATATTTTAAAAGTTTATAATAGGTAGCAATATTGTGTTTATAAATGACATTGCTAGGCAACAGTTTCCGGTTTAAAATGGCATTGCTAGGCAACACTTTCGTGTTTTAAAACTCATTGCTAGGCAACAGTATTCTTTCTGTTCAAGCAAAATTTACAACCCATGTTTTGCCATTAGCATTTCACCGATATTTTCATTGTATGTATTGATCATTGAGGGATTAAAAACTATTCCTTATAGATGACATAGCTAGGCAACAGTTTCGTATTTGGAGATGGCATTGCTAAGCTACAGTTTCTTGTTCAAGATGTGAATGCTAAGCAACAGTCAGGTGTTTTAAAAACTTCATTGCTAAGCAAAAGTTTCCGGTTTAGACTGGCATCGCTAGGCAACACCTTTGTGATAGAAAAATCTAATTGTTAGGCAGCCAAATTGTCTTTAAAAGTTACATTCCTAGGAAAAGTTACGACTTTGAAAAATGCATTGAAAGGTAAAGGTTTTGTGTCAGAAATTGACATTGCTCCGCAACAGTATCTTTTTTTAATGCTTTTAATAAGTAGCAATATTATGTTTAAAAATGACATTGCTAAGCAACAGATCTTTTGATGACGTTGCTAGGCAACAGTTTCTGGTTTAGACTGGCATGGCTAGGCAAAACTTTCGTGATAGAAAAATTACATTGTTAGGCAGCCAAATAGTATTTAAAAATTACATTGCTAGGATAAAGTTTCGTCTTCGAATAATGCATTGAAATGTAAAAGTTTTGTGTCTGAAATTGACATAGCTACGCAACAGTATATATTTTAAAAGTTTATAATAGGTAGCAATATTGTGTTTATAAATGACATTGCTAAGAAAAGTTATTTTTTATGACATGGCTAGGCAACAGTTTCCGGTTTAAAATGGCATTGCTAGGCAACACTTTCGTGTTTTAAAACTCATTGCTAGGCAACAGTATTCTTTCTATTCAAGCAAAATTTACAACCCATGTTTTGCCATTAGCATTTCACCGATATTTTCATTGTATGTATTGATCATTGAGGGATTAAAAACTATTCCTTATAGATGACATTGCTAGGCAACAGTTTCGTATTTGGAGATGGCATTGCTAAGCTACAGTTCCTTGTTCAAAATGTCAATGCTAAGCAACAGTCAGGTGTTTTAAAAACTTCATTGCTAAGCAACAGTTTCCGGTTTAGACTGGCATCGCTAGGCAACACATTTGTGATAGAAAAATCTAATTGTTAGGCAGCCAAATTGTCTTTAAAAGTTACATTGCTAGGAAAAGTTACGACTTTGAAAAATGCATTGAAACGTAAAGGATTTTTGGCAGAAATTGACATTGCTACGCAACAGTATCTTTTTTTAAAAGCTTTTAATAGGTAGCAATATTATGTTTAAAAATGACATTGCTAAGCAACAGATCTTTTTGATGACATTGCTAGGCAACAGTTTCCGGTTTAGACTGGCATGGCTAGGCAAAACTTTCGTGATAGAAAAATTACATTGTTAGGCAGCCAAATTGTATTTAAAAATTACATTGCTAGGAAAAAGTTTCACTTTGAAAAATGCATTGAAATGTAAAAGTTTTGAGTCTGAAATTGACATTGCTACGCAACAGTATATTTTTTTAAAAGTTTATAATAGGTAGCAATATTGTGTTTAAAAATGACATTGCTACGCAACAGTTCTTTTTGACGACATTGCTAGGCAACAGTTCCCGGTTTAAAATGGCATTGCTAGGCAACACTTTCGTGTTTTAAAACTCATTGCTAGGCAACAGTATTCTTTCTGTTCAAGCAAAATTAACAACCCATGTTTTTCCATTAGCATTTCACCGATATTTTCATTGTATGTATTGATCATTGAGGGATTAAAAACTATTCCTTATAGATGACATTGCTAGGCAACAGTTTCGTATTTGGAGATGGCATTGCTAAGCTACAGTTTCTTGTTCAAGATGTCAATGCTAAGCAACAGTCAGGTGTTTTAAAAACTTCATTGCTAAGCAACAGTTTCCGGTTTAGACTGTCATCGCTAGGCAACACTTTTGTGATAGAAAAATCTAATTGTTAGGCAGCCAAAATGTCTTTAAAAGTTACATTGCTAGGAAAAGTTACGACTTTGAAAAATGCATTGAAAGGTAAAGGTTTTGTGTCAGAAATTGACATTGCTCCGCAACAGTATCTTTTTTTAAAAGCTTTTAATAAGTAGCAATATTATGTTTAAAAATGACATTGCTAAGCAACAGATCTTTTTGATGACATTGCTAGGCAACAGTTTCCGGTTTAGACTGGCATGGCTAGGCAAAACTTTCGTGATAGAAGAATTACATTGTTAGGCAGCCAAATAGTATTTAAAAAATTACATTGCTAGGAAAAAGTTTCGTCTTTGAATAATGCATTGAAATGTAAAAGTTTTGTGTCTGAAATTGACATAGCTACGCAACAGTATATATTTTAAAAGTTTATAATAGGTAGCAATATTGTGTTTATAAATGACATTGCTAAGAAAAGTTATTTTTTATGACATGGCTAGGCAACAGTTTCCGGTTTAAAATGGCATTGCTAGGCAACACTTTCGTGTTTTAAAACTCATTGCTAGGCAACAGTATTCTTTCTATTCAAGCAAAATTTACAACCCATGTTTTGCCATTAGCATTTCACCGATATTTTCATTGTATGTATTGATCATTGAGGGTTTAAAAATTATTCCTTATAGATGACATTGCTAGGCAACAGTTTCGTATTTGGAGATGGCATTGCTAAGCTACAGTTTCTTGTTCAAGATGTCAATGCTAAGCAACAGTCAGGTGTTTTAAAAACTTCATTGCTAAGCAAAAGTTTCCGGTTTAGACTGGCATCGCTAGGCAACACCCTTGTGATAGAAAAATCTAATTGTTAGGCAGCCAAATTGTCTTTAAAAGTTGCATTGCTAGGAAAAGTTACGACTTTGAAAAATGCATTGAAAGGTAAAGGTTTTGTGTCAGAAATTTACATTGCTCCGCAACAGTATCTTTTTTTAAAAGCTTTTAATAGGTGGCAATATTATGATTAAAAATGACATTGCTAAGCAACAGATCTTTTTGATGACATTGCTAGGCAACAGTTTCCGGTTTAGACTGGCATGGCTAGGCAAAATTTTCGTGATAGAAAAATTACATTGTTAGGCAGCCAAATTGTATTTAAAAATTACGTTGCTAGGAAAAAGTTTCACTTTGAAAAATGCATTGAAATGTAAAAGTTTTGTGTCTGAAATTGACACTGCTACGCAACAGTATATTTTTTTAAAAGTTTATAATATGTAACAATATTGTGTTTAAAAATGACATTGCTAAGCAACAGTTCTTTTGGCGACATTGCTAGGCAACAGTTCCCGGTTTAAAATGGCATTGCTAGGCAACACTTTCGTGTTTTAAAACTCATTGCTAGGCAACAGTATTCTTTCTATTGAAGCAAAATTTACAACCTATGTTTTGCCATTAGCATTTCACCGATATTTTCATTGTATGTATTGATCATTGAGGGATTAAAAACTATTCCTTATAGATGACATTGCTAGGCAACAGTTTCGTATTTGGAGATGGCATTGCTAAGCTACAGTTTCTTGTTCAAGATGTCAATGCTAAGCAACAGTCAGGTGTTTTAAAAACTTCATTGCTAAGCAACAGTTTCCGGTTTAGACTGGCATCACTAGGCAACACTTTTGTGATAAGAAAAATCTAATTGTTAGGCAGCCAAATTGTCTTTAAAAGTTACATTGCTAGGAAAAGTTACGACTTTGAAAAATGCATTGAAAGGTAAAGGTTTTGTGTCAGAAATTGACATTGCTCCGCAACAGCATCTTTTTTTAAAAGCTTTTAATAGATAGCAATATTATGATTAAAAATGACATTGCTAAGCAACAGATCTTTTTGATGACATTGCTAGGCAACAGTTTCCGGTTTAGACTGGCATGGCTAGGAATAACTTTCGTGATAGAAAAATTACATTGTTAGGCAGCCAAATAGTATTTAAAAATTACATTGCTAGGAAAAAGTTTCGTCTTTGAATAATGCATTGAAATGTAAAAGTTTTGTGTCTGAAATTGACATAGCTACGCAACAGTATATATTTTAAAAGTTTATAATAGGTAGCAATATTGTGTTTATAAATGATATTGCTAAGAAAAGTTATTTTTTATGACATGGCTAGGCAACAGTTTCCGGTTTAAAATTGCATTGCTAGGCAACACTTTCGTGTTTTAAAACTCATTGCTAGGCAACAGTATTCTTTCTGTTCAAGCAAAATTTACAACCCATGATTTGCCATTAGCATTTCACCGATATTTTCATTGTATGTATTGATCATTGAGGGATTAAAAACTATTCCTTATAGATGACATTGCTAGGCAACAGTTTCGTATTTGGAGATGGCATTGCTAAGCTACAGTTTCTTGTTCAAGATGTCAATGCTAAGCAACAGTCAGGTGTTTTAAAAACTTCATTGCTAAGCAACAGTTTCCGGTTTAGACTGGCATCGCTAGGCAACACTTTTGTGATAGAAAAATCTAATTGTTAGGCAGCCAAATTGTCTTTAAAAGTTACATTGCTAGGAAAAGTTACGACTTTGAAAAAATCATTGAAAGGTAAAGGTTTTGTGTCAGAAATTGACATTGCTCCGCAACAGTATCTTTTTTTAAAAGCTTTTAATAGGTAGCAATATTATGATTAAAAATGACATTGCTAAGCAACAGATCTTTTTGATGACATTGCTAGGCAACAGTTTCCGGTTTAGACTGGCATGGCTAGGCAAAACTTTCGTGATAGAAAAATTACATTGTTAGGCAGCCAAATTGTATTTAAAAATTACATTGCTAGGAAAAAGTTACACTTTGAAAAATGCATTGAAATGTAAAAGTTTTGTGTCTGAAATTGACATTGCTACGCAACAGTATATTTTTTTAAAAGTTTATAATATGTAGCAATATTGTGTTTAAAAATGACATTGCAAAGCAACAGTTCTTTTTGACGACAATGCTAGGCAACAGTTCCCGGTTTAAAATGGCATTGCTAGGCAACACTTTCGTGTTTTAAAACTCATTGCTAGGCAACAGTATTCTTTCTATTGAAGCAAAATTTACAACCCATGTTTTGCCATTATCATTTCACCGATATTTTCATTGTATGTATTGATCATTGAGGGATTAAAAACTATTCCTTATAGATGACATTGCTAGGCAACAGTTTCGTATTTGGAGATGGCATTGCTAGGCTACAGTTTCTTGTTCAAGATGTCAATGCTAAGCAACAGTCAGGTGTTTTAAAAACTTCATTGCTAAGCAACAGTTTCCGGTTTAGACTGGCATCACTAGGCAACACTTTTGTGATAAGAAAAATCTAATTGTTAGGCAGCCAAATTATCTTTAAAAGTTACATTGCTAGGAAAAGTTACGACTTTGAAAAATGCATTGAAAGGTAAAGGTTTTGTGTCAGAAATTGACATTGCTCCGCAACAGCATCTTTTTTTAAAAGCTTTTAATAGATAGCAATATTATGATTAAAAATGACATTGCTAAGCAACAGATCTTTTTGATGACATTGCTAGGCAACAGTTTCCGGTTTAGACTGGCATGGCTAGGAATAACTTTCGTGATAGAAAAATTACATTGTTAGGCAGCCAAATAGTATTTAAAAATTACATTGCTAGGAAAAAGTTTCGTCTTTGAATAATGCATTGAAATGTAAAAGTTTTGTGTCTGAAATTGACATAGCTACGCAACAGTATATATTTTAAAAGTTTATAATAGGTAGCAATATTGTGTTTATAAATGATATTGCTAAGAAAAGTTATTTTTTATGACATGGCTAGGCAACAGTTTCCGGTTTAAAATTGCATTGCTAGGCAACACTTTCGTGTTTTAAAACTCATTGCTAGGCAACAGTATTCTTTCTGTTCAAGCAAAATTTACAACCCATGATTTGCCATTAGCATTTCACCGATATTTTCATTGTATGTATTGATCATTGAGGGATTAAAAACTATTCCTTATAGATGACATTGCTAGGCAACAGTTTCGTATTTGGAGATGGCATTGCTAAGCTACAGTTTCTTGTTCAAGATGTAAATGCTAAGCAACAGTCAGCTGTTTAAAAAACTTCATTGCTAAGCAACAGTTTCCGGTTTAGACTGGCATCGCTAGGCAACACTTTTGTGATAGAAAAATCTAATTGTTAGGCAGCCAAATTGTCTTTAAAAGTTACATTGGTAGGAAAAGTTACGACTTTGAAAAAATCATTGAAAGGTAAAGGTTTTGTGTCAGAAATTGACATTGCTCCGCAACAGTATCTTTTTTTAAAAGCTTTTAATAGGTAGCAATATTATGATTAAAAATGACATTGCTAAGCAACAGATCTTTTTGATGACATTGCTAGGCAACAGTTTCCGGTTTAGACTGGCATGGCTAGGCAAAACTTTCGTGATAGAAAAATTACATTGTTAGGCAGCCAAATTGTATTTAAAAATTACATTGCTAGGAAAAAGTTTCACTTTGAAAAATGCATTGAAATGTAAAAGTTTTGTGTCTGAAATTGACATTGCTACGCAACAGTATATTTTTTTAAAAGTTTATAATATGTAGCAATATTTTGTTTAAAAATGACATTGCTAAGCAACAGTTCTTTTTGACGACATTGCTAGGCAACAGTTCCCGGTTTAAAATGGCATTGCTAGGCAACACTTTCGTGTTTTAAAACTCATTGCTAGGCAACAGTATTCTTTCTATTCAAGCAAAATTTACAACCCATGTTTTGCCATTAGCATTTCACCGATATTTTCATTGTATGTATTGATCATTGAGGGATTAAAAACTATTCCTTATAGATGACATTGCTAGGCAACAGTTTCGTATTTGGAGATGGCATTGCTAAGCTACAGTTCCTTGTTCAAAATGTCAATGCTAAGCAACAGTCAAGTGTTTTAAAAACTTCATTGCTAAGCAACAGTTTCCGGTTTAGACTGGCATCGCTAGGCAACACTTTTGTGATAGAAAAATCTAATGTTAGGCAGCCAAATTGTCTATAAAAGTTACATTGCTAGGAAAAGTTACGACTTTGAAAAATGCATTGAAAGGTAAAGGTTTTGTGTCAGAAATATACATTGCTCCGCAACAGTATCTTTTTTTAGAAGCTTTAAATAGGTAGCAATATTATGTTTAAAAGTTACATTGCTAAGCAACAGATCTTTTTGATGACATTGCTAGGCAACAGTTTCCGGTTTAGACTGGCATGGCTAGGCAAAACTTTCGTGATAGAAAAATTACATTGTTAGGCAGCCAAATTGTATTTAAAAATTACATTGCTAGGAAAAAGTTTCTCTTTGAAAAATGCATTGAAATGTAAAAGTTTTGTGTCTGAAATTGACATTGCTACTCAACAGTATATTTTTTTAAAAGTTTATAATAGGTAGCAATATTGTGTTTAAAAATGACATTGCTAAGCAACAGTTCTTTTTGACGACATTGCTAGGCAACAGTTCCCGGTTTAAAATGGCATTGCTAGGCAACACTTTCGTGTTTTAAAACTCATTGCTAGGCAACAGTATTCTTTCTATTCAAGCAAAATTTACAACCTATGTTTTGCCATTAGCATTTCACCGATATTTTCATTGTATGTATTGATCATTGAGGGATTAAAATCTATTCCTTATAGATGACATTGCTAGGCAACAGTTTCGTATTTGGAGATGGCATTGCTAAGCTACAGTTTCTTGTTCAAGATGTCAATGCTAAGCAACAGTCAGGTGTTTTAAAAACTTCATTGCTAAGCAACAGTTTCCGGTTTAGACTGGCATCGCTAGGCAACACTTTTGTGATAGAAAAATCTAATTGTTAGGCAGCCAAATTGTCTTTAAAAGTTACATTGCTAGGAAAAGTTACGACTTTGAAAAATTCATTGAAAGGTAAAGGTTTTGTGTCAGAAATTGACATTGCTCCGCAACAGTATCTTTTTTTAAAAGCTTTTAATAGGTAGCAATATTATGATTAAAAATGACATTGCTAAGCAACAGATCTTTTTGATGACATTGCTAGGCAACAGTTTCCGGTTTAGACTGGCATGGCTAGGCAAAACTTTCGTGATAGAAAAATTAGATTGTTAGGCAGCCAAATAGTATTTAAAAATTACATTGCTAGGAAAAAGTTTCGTCTTTGAATAATGCATTGAAATGTAAACGTTTTGTGTCTGAAATTCACATAGCTACGCAACAGTATATATTTTAAAAGTTTATAATAGGTAGCAATATTGTGTTTATAAATGACATTGCTAAGAAAAGTTATTTTTTATGACATGGCTAGGCAACAGTTTCCGGTTTAAAATGGCATTGCTATTCAAAACTTTCGTGTTTTAAAACTCATTGCTAGGCAACAGTATTCTTTCTATTCAAGCAAAATTTACAACCTATATTTTGCCATTAGCATTTCACCGATATTTTCATTGTATGTATTGATCATTGAGGGATTAAAAACTATTCCTTATAGATGACATTGCTAGGCAACAGTTTCGTGTTTGGAGATGGCATTGCTAAGCTACAGTTTCTTGTTCAAGATGTCAATGCTAAGCAACAGTCAGGTGTTTTAAAAACTTCATTGCTAAGCAACAGTTTCCGGTTTAGACTGGCATCGCTAGGCAACAATTTTGTGATAGAAAAATCTAATTGTTAGGCAGCCAAATTGTCTTTAAAAGTTACATTGCTAGGAAAAGTTACGACTTTGAAAAATGCATTGAAAGGTAAAGGTTTTGTGTCAGAAATTGACATTGCTCCGCAACAGTATCTTTCTTTAAATGCTTTTAATAGGTAGCAATATTATGTTTAAAAATGACATTGCTAAGCAACAGATCTTTTGATGACATTGCTAGGCAACAGTTTCTGGTTTAGACTGGCATGGCTAGGCAAAACTTTCGTGATAGAAAAATTACATTGTTAGGCAGCCAAATAGTATTAAAAAATTACATTGCTAGGAAAAAGTTTCGTCTTTGAATAATGCATTGAAATGTAAAAGTTTTGTGTCTGAAATTCACATAGCTACGCAACAGTATATATTTTAAAAGTTTATAATAGGTAGCAATATTGTGTTTATAAATGACATTGCTAAGAAAAGTTATTTTTTATGACATGGCTAGGCAACAGTTTCCGGTTTAAAATGGCATTGCTAGGCAAAACTTTCGTGTTTTAAAACTCATTGCTAGGCAACAGTATTCTTTCTATTCAAGCAAAATTTACAACCCATGTTTTGCCATTAGCATTTCACCGATATTTTCATTGTATGTATTGATCATTGAGGGATTAAAAACTATTCCTTATAGATGACATTGCTAGGCAACAGTTTCGTATTTGGAGATGGCATTGCTAAGCTACAGTTCCTTGTTCAAAATGTCAATGCTAAGCAACAGTCAAGTGTTTTAAAAACTTCATTGCTAAGCAACAGTTTCCGGTTTAGACTGGCATCGCTAGGCAACACTTTTGTGATAGAAAAATCTAATTGTTAGGCAGCCAAATTGTCTTTAAAAGTTACATTGCTAGGAAAAGTTACGACTTTGAAAAATGCATTGAAAAGTAAAGGTTTTGTGTCAGAAATATACATTGCTCCGCAACAGTATCTTTTTTTAGAAGCTTTAAATAGGTAGCAATATTATGTTTAAAAATTACATTGCTAAGCAACAGATCTTTTTGATGACATTGCTAGGCAACAGTTTCCGGTTTAGACTGGCATGGCTAGGCAAAACTTTCGTGATAGAAAAATTACATTGTTAGGCAGCCAAATTGTATTTAAAAATTACATTGCTAGGAAAAAGTTTCTCTTTGAAAAATGCATTGAAATGTAAAAGTTTTGTGTCTGAAATTGACATTGCTACTCAACAGTATATTTTTTTAAAAGTTTATAATAGGTAGCAATATTGTGTTTAAAAATGACATTGCTAAGCAACAGTTCTTTTTGACGACATTGCTAGGCAACTGTTCCCGGTTTAAAATGGCATTGCTAGGCAACACTTTCGTGTTTTAAAACTCATTGCTAGGCAACAGTATTCTTTCTATTCAAGCAAAATTTACAACCTATGTTTTGCCATTAGCATTTCACCGATATTTTCATTGTATGTATTGATCATTGAGGGATTAAAAACTATTCCTTATAGATGACATTGCTAGGCAACTGTTTCGTATTTGGAGATGGCATTGCTAAGCTACAGTTTCTTGTTCAAGATGTCAATGCTAAGCAACAGTCAGGTGTTTTAAAAACTTCATTGCTAAGCAACAGTTTCCGGTTTAGACTGGCATCGCTAGGCAACACTTTTGTGATAGAAAAATCTAATTGTTAGGCAGCCAAATTGTCTTTAAAAGTTACATTGCTAGGAAAAGTTACGACTTTGAAAAATTCATTGAAAGGTAAAGGTTTTGTGTCAGAAATTGACATTGCTCCGCAACAGTATCTTTTTTTAAAAGCTTTTAATAGGTAGCAATATTATGATTAAAAATGACATTGCTAAGCAACAGATCTTTTTGATGACATTGCTAGGCAACAGTTTCCGGTTTAGACTGGCATGGCTAGGCAAAACTTTCGTGATAGAAAAATTAGATTGTTAGGCAGCCAAATAGTATTTAAAAATTACATTGCTAGGAAAAAGTTTCGTCTTTGAATAATGCATTGAAATGTAAACGTTTTGTGTCTGAAATTCACATAGCTACGCAACAGTATATATTTTAAAAGTTTATAATAGGTAGCAATATTGTGTTTATAAATGACATTGCTAAGAAAAGTTATTTTTTATGACATGGCTAGGCAACAGTTTCCGGTTTAAAATGGCATTGCTAGGCAAAACTTTCGTGTTTTAAAACTCATTGCTAGGCAACAGTATTCTTTCTATTCAAGCAAAATTTACAACCTATGTTTTGCCATTAGCATTTCACCGATATTTTCATTGTATGTATTGATCATTGAGGGATTAAAAACTATTCCTTATAGATGACATTGCTAGGCAACAGTTTCGTGTTTGGAGATGGCATTGCTAAGCTACAGTTTCTTGTTCAAGATGTCAATGCTAAGCAACAGTCAGGTGTTTTAAAAACTTCATTGCTAAGCAACAGTTTCCGGTTTAGACTGGCATCGCTAGGCAACAATTTTGTGATAGAAAAATCTAATTGTTAGGCAGCCAAATTGTCTTTAAAAGTTACATTGCTAGGAAAAGTTACGATTTTGAAAAATGCATTGAAAGGTAAAGGTTTTGTGTCAGAAATTGACATTGCTCCGCAACAGTATCTTTCTTTAAATGCTTTTAATAGGTAGCAATATTATGTTTAAAAATGACATTGCTAAGCAACAGATCTTTTGATGACATTGCTAGGCAACAGTTTCTGGTTTAGACTGGCATGGCTAGGCAAAACTTTCGTGATAGAAAAATTACATTGTTAGGCAGCCAAATAGTATTTAAAAATTACATTGCTAGGAAAAAGTTTCGTCTTTGAATAATGCATTGAAATGTAAAAGTTTTGTGTCTGAAATTGACATAGCTACGCAACAGTATATATCTTAAAAGTTTATAATAGGTAGCAATATTGTGTTTATAAATGACATTGCTAGGCAACAGTTTCCGGTTTAAAATGGCATTGCTAGGCAACACTTTCGTGTTTTAAAACTCATTGCTAGGCAACAGTATTCTTTCTGTTCAAGCAAAATTTACAACCCATGTTTTGCCATTAGCATTTCACCGATATTTTCATTGTATGTATTGATCATTGAGGGATTAAAAACTATTCCTTATAGATGACATAGCTAGGCAACAGTTTCGTATTTGGAGATGGCATTGCTAAGCTACAGTTTCTTGTTCAAGATGTCAATGCTAAGCAACAGTCAGGTGTTTTAAAAACTTCATTGCTAAGCAACAGTTTCCGGTTTAGACTGTCATCGCTAGGCAACACTTTTGTGATAGAAAAATCTAATTGTTAGGCAGCCAAAATGTCTTTAAAAGTTACATTGCTAGGAAAAGTTACGACTTTGAAAAATGCATTGAAAGGTAAAGGTTTTGTGTCAGAAATTGACATTGCTCCGCAACAGTATCTTTTTTAAAAGCTTTTAATAGGTGGCAATATTATGATTAAAAATGACATTGCTAAGCAACAGATCATTTTGATGACATTGCTAGGCAATAGTTTCCGGTTTAGACTGGCATGGCTAGGCAAAATTTTCGTGATAGAAAAATTACATTGTTAGGCAGCCAAATTGTATTTAAAAATTACGTTGCTAGGAAAAAGTTTCACTTTGAAAAATGCATTGAAATGTAAAAGGTTTGTGTCTGAAATTGACATTGCTACGCAACAGTATATTTTTTTAAAAGTTTATAATATGTAACAATATTGTGTTTAAAAATGACATTGCTAAGCAACAGTTCTTTTTGACGACATTGCTAGGCAACAGTTCCCGGTTTAAAATGGCATTGCTAGGCAACACTTTCGTGTTTTAAAACTCATTGCTAGGCAACAGTATTCTTTCTATTGAAGCAAAATTGACAACCTATGTTTTGCCATTAGCATTTCACCGATATTTTCATTGTATGTATTGATCATTGAGGGATTAAAAACTATTCCTTATAGATGACATTGCTAGGCAACAGTTTCGTATTTGGAGATGGCATTGCTAAGCTACAGTTTCTTGTTCAAGATGTCAATGCTAAGCAACAGTCAGGTGTTTTAAAAACTTCATTGCTAAGCAACAGTTTCCGGTTTAGACTGGCATCGCTAGGCAACACTTTTGTGATAGAAAAATCTAATTGTTAGGCAGCCAAATTGTCTTTAAAAGTTACATTGCTAGGAAAAGTTACGACTTTGAAAAATGCATTGAAAGGTAAAGGTTTTGTGTCAGAAATTGACATTGCTCCGCAACAGTATCTTTTTTTAAAAGCTTTTAATAGGTAGCAATATTATGATTAAAAATGACATTGCTAAGCAACAGATCTTTTTGATGACATTGCTAGGCAACAGTTTCCGTTTTAGACTGGCATGGCTAGGCAAAACTTTCGTGATAGAAAAATTACATTGTTAGGCAGCCAAATTGTATTTAAAAATTACGTTGCTAGGAAAAAGTTTCACTTTGAAAATTGCATTGAAATGTAAAAGTTTTGTGTCTGAAATTGACATTGCTACGCAACAGTATATTTTTTTAAAAGTTTATAATATGTAGCAATATTGTGTTTAAAAATGACATTGCTAAGCAACAGTTCTTTTTGACGACATTGCTAGGCAAAAGTTCCCGGTTTAAAATGGCATTGCTAGGCAACATTTTCGTGTTTTAAAACTCATTGCTAGGCAACAGTATTCTTTCTATTCAAGCAAAATTTACAACCCATGTTTTGCCATTAGCATTTCACCGATATTTTCATTGTATGTATTGATCATTGAGGGATTAAAAACTATTCCTTATAGATGACATTGCTAGGCAACAGTTTCGTATTTGGAGATGGCATTGCTAAGCTACAGTTTCTTGTTCAAGATGTCAATGCTAAGCAACAGTCAGGTGTTTTAAAAACTTCATTGCTAAGCAACAGTTTCCGGTTTAGACTGGCATCGCTAGGCAACACTTTTGTGATAGAAAAATCTAATTGTTAGGCAGCCAAATTGTCTTTAAAAGTTACATTGCTAGGAAAAGTTACGACTTTGAAAAATGCATTGAAAGGTAAAGGTTTTGTGTCAGAAATTGACATTGCTCCGCAACAGTATCTTTTTTTAATGCTTTTAATAAGTAGCAATATTATGTTTAAAAATGACATTGCTAAGCAACAGATCTTTTGATGACGTTGCTAGGCAACAGTTTCTGGTTTAGACTGGCATGGCTAGGCAAAACTTTCGTGATAGAAAAATTACATTGTTAGGCAGCCAAATAGTATTTAAAAATTACATTGCTAGGATAAAGTTTCGTCTTCGAATAATGCATTGAAATGTAAAAGTTTTGTGTCTGAAATTGACATAGCTACGCAACAGTATATATTTTAAAAGTTTATAATAGGTAGCAATATTGTGTTTATAAATGACATTGCTAAGAAAAGTTATTTTTTATGACATGGCTAGGCAACAGTTTCCGGTTTAAAATGGCATTGCTAGGCAACACTTTCGTGTTTTAAAACTCATTGCTAGGCAACAGTATTCTTTCTATTCAAGCAAAATTTACAACCCATGTTTTGCCATTAGCATTTCACCGATATTATCATTGTATGTATTGATCATTGAGGGATTAAAAACTATTCCTTATAGATGACATTGCTAGGCAACAGTTTCGTATTTGGAGATGGCATTGCTAAGCTACAGTTCCTTGTTCAATATGTCAATGCTAAGCAACAGTCAGGTGTTTTAAAAACTTCATTGCTAAGCAACAGTTTCCGGTTTAGACTGGCATCGCTAGGCAACACATTTGTGATAGAAAAATCTAATTGTTAGGCAGCCAAATTGTCTTTAAAAGTTACATTGCTAGGAAAAGTTACGACTTTGAAAAATGCATTGAAAGGTAAAGGATTTTTGGCAGAAATTGACATTGCTACGCAACAGTATCTTTTTTTAAAAGCTTTTAATAGGTAGCAATATTATGTTTAAAAATGACATTGCTAAGCAACAGATCTTTTTGATGACATTGCTAGGCAACAGTTTCCGGTTTAGACTGGCATGGCTAGGCAAAACTTTCGTGATAGAAAAATTACATTGTTAGGCAGCCAAATTGTATTTAAAAATTACATTGCTAGGAAAAAGTTTCACTTTGAAAAATGCATTGAAATGTAAAAGTTTTGAGTCTGAAATTGACATTGCTACGCAACAGTATATTTTTTTAAAAGTTTATAATAGGTAGCAATATTGTGTTTAAAAATGACATTGCTACGCAACAGTTCTTTTTGACGACATTGCTAGGCAACAGTTCCCGGTTTAAAATGGCATTGCTAGGCAACACTTTCGTGTTTTAAAACTCATTGCTAGGCAACAGTATTCTTTCTGTTCAAGCAAAATTAACAACCCATGTTTTTCCATTAGCATTTCACCGATATTTTCATTGTATGTATTGATCATTGAGGGATTAAAAACTATTCCTTATAGATGACATTGCTAGGCAACAGTTTCGTGTTTGGAGATGGCATTGCTAAGCTACAGTTTCTTGTTCAAGATGTCAATGCTAAGCAACAGTCAGGTGTTTTAAAAACTTCATTGCTAAGCAACAGTTTCCGGTTTAGACTGGCATCGCTAGGCAACAATTTTGTGATAGAAAAATCTAATTGTTAGGCAGCCAAATTGTCTTTAAAAGTTACATTGCTAGGAAAAGTTACGATTTTGAAAAATGCATTGAAAGGTAAAGGTTTTGTGTCAGAAATTGACATTGCTCCGCAACAGTATCTTTCTTTAAATGCTTTTAATAGGTAGCAATATTATGTTTAAAAATGACATTGCTAAGCAACAGATCTTTTGATGACATTGCTAGGCAACAGTTTCTGGTTTAGACTGGCATGGCTAGGCAAAACTTTCGTGATAGTAAAATTACATTGTTAGGCAGCCAAATAGTATTTAAAAATTACATTGCTAGGAAAAAGTTTCGTCTTTGAATAATGCATTGAAATGTAAAAGTTTTGTGTCTGAAATTGACATAGCTACGCAACAGTATATATTTTAAAAGTTTATAATAGGTAGCAATATTGTGTTTATAAATGACATTGCTAGGCAACAGTTTCCGGTTTAAAATGGCATTGCTAGGCAACACTTTCGTGTTTTAAAACTCATTGCTAGGCAACAGTATTCTTTCTGTTCAAGCAAAATTTACAACCCATGTTTTGCCATTAGCATTTCACCGATATTTTCATTGTATGTATTGATCATTGAGGGATTAAAAACTATTCCTTATAGATGACATAGCTAGGCAACAGTTTCGTATTTGGAGATGGCATTGCTAAGCTACAGTTTCTTGTTCAAGATGTCAATGCTAAGCAACAGTCAGGTGTTTTAAAAACTTCATTGCTAAGCAAAAGTTTCCGGTTTAGACTGGCATCGCTAGGCAACACCTTTGTGATAGAAAAATCTAATTGTTAGGCAGCCAAATTGTCTTTAAAAGTTACATTCCTAGGAAAAGTTACGACTTTGAAAAATGCATTGAAAGGTAAAGGTTTTGTGTCAGAAATTGACATTGCTCCGCAACAGTATCTTTTTTTAATGCTTTTAATAAGTAGCAATATTATGTTTAAAAATGACATTGCTAAGCAACAGATCTTTTGATGACGTTGCTAGGCAACAGTTTCTGGTTTAGACTGGCATGGCTAGGCAAAACTTTCGTGATAGAAAAATTACATTGTTAGGCAGCCAAATAGTATTTAAAAATTACATTGCTAGGATAAAGTTTCGTCTTCGAATAATGCATTGAAATGTAAAAGTTTTGTGTCTGAAATTGACATAGCTACGCAACAGTATATATTTTAAAAGTTTATAATAGGTAGCAATATTGTGTTTATAAATGACATTGCTAAGAAAAGTTATTTTTTATGACATGGCTAGGCAACAGTTTCCGGTTTAAAATGGCATTGCTAGGCAACACTTTCGTGTTTTAAAACTCATTGCTAGGCAACAGTATTCTTTCTATTCAAGCAAAATTTACAACCCATGTTTTGCCATTAGCATTTCACCGATATTTTCATTGTATGTATTGATCATTGAGGGATTAAAAACTATTCCTTATAGATGACATTGCTAGGCAACAGTTTCGTATTTGGAGATGGCATTGCTAAGCTACAGTTCCTTGTTCAAAATGTCAATGCTAAGCAACAGTCAGGTGTTTTAAAAACTTCATTGCTAAGCAACAGTTTCCGGTTTAGACTGGCATCGCTAGGCAACACATTTGTGATAGAAAAATCTAATTGTTAGGCAGCCAAATTGTCTTTAAAAGTTACATTGCTAGGAAAAGTTACGACTTTGAAAAATGCATTGAAACGTAAAGGATTTTTGGCAGAAATTGACATTGCTACGCAACAGTATCTTTTTTTAAAAGCTTTTAATAGGTAGCAATATTATGTTTAAAAATGACATTGCTAAGCAACAGATCTTTTTGATGACATTGCTAGGCAACAGTTTCCGGTTTAGACTGGCATGGCTAGGCAAAACTTTCGTGATAGAAAAATTACATTGTTAGGCAGCCAAATTGTATTTAAAAATTACATTGCTAGGAAAAAGTTTCACTTTGAAAAATGCATTGAAATGTAAAAGTTTTGAGTCTGAAATTGACATTGCTACGCAACAGTATATTTTTTTAAAAGTTTATAATAGGTAGCAATATTGTGTTTAAAAATGACATTGCTACGCAACAGTTCTTTTTGACGACATTGCTAGGCAACAGTTCCCGGTTTAAAATGGCATTGCTAGGCAACACTTTCGTGTTTTAAAACTCATTGCTAGGCAACAGTATTCTTTCTGTTCAAGCAAAATTAACAACCCATGTTTTTCCATTAGCATTTCACCGATATTTTCATTGTATGTATTGATCATTGAGGGATTAAAAACTATTCCTTATAGATGACATTGCTAGGCAACAGTTTCGTATTTGGAGATGGCATTGCTAAGCTACAGTTTCTTGTTCAAGATGTCAATGCTAAGCAACAGTCAGGTGTTTTAAAAACTTCATTGCTAAGCAACAGTTTCCGGTTTAGACTGTCATCGCTAGGCAACACTTTTGTGATAGAAAAATCTAATTGTTAGGCAGCCAAAATGTCTTTAAAAGTTACATTGCTAGGAAAAGTTACGACTTTGAAAAATGCATTGAAAGGTAAAGGTTTTGTGTCAGAAATTGACATTGCTCCGCAACAGTATCTTTTTTTAAAAGCTTTTAATAAGTAGCAATATTATGTTTAAAAATGACATTGCTAAGCAACAGATCTTTTTGATGACATTGCTAGGCAACAGTTTCCGGTTTAGACTGGCATGGCTAGGCAAAACTTTCGTGATAGAAGAATTACATTGTTAGGCAGCCAAATAGTATTTAAAAAATTACATTGCTAGGAAAAAGTTTCGTCTTTGAATAATGCATTGAAATGTAAAAGTTTTGTGTCTGAAATTGACATAGCTACGCAACAGTATATATTTTAAAAGTTTATAATAGGTAGCAATATTGTGTTTATAAATGACATTGCTAAGAAAAGTTATTTTTTATGACATGGCTAGGCAACAGTTTCCGGTTTAAAATGGCATTGCTAGGCAACACTTTCGTGTTTTAAAACTCATTGCTAGGCAACAGTATTCTTTCTATTCAAGCAAAATTTACAACCCATGTTTTGCCATTAGCATTTCACCGATATTTTCATTGTATGTATTGATCATTGAGGGTTTAAAAATTATTCCTTATAGATGACATTGCTAGGCAACAGTTTCGTATTTGGAGATGGCATTGCTAAGCTACAGTTCCTTGTTCAAAATGTCAATGCTAAGCAACAGTCAGGTGTTTTAAAAACTTCATTGCTAAGCAACAGTTTCCGGTTTAGACTGGCATCGCTAGGCAACACTTTTGTGATAGAAAAATCTAATTGTTAGGCATCCAAATTGTCTTTAAAAGTTACATTGCTAGAAAAAGTTACGACTTTGAAAAATGCATTGAAAGGTAAAGGTTTTGTGTCAGAAATTGACATTGCTCCGCAACAGTATCTTTTTTTTAAAAGCTTTTAATAGGTAGCAATATTATGTTTAAAAATGACATTGCTAAGCAACAGATCTTTTGATGACATTGCTAGGCAACAGTTTCTGGTTTAGACTGGCATGGCTAGGCAAAACTTTCGTGATAGAAAAATTACATTGTTAGGCAGCCAAATAGTATTTAAAAATTACATTGCTAGGAAAAAGTTTCGTCTTTGAATAATGCATTGAAATGTAAAAGTTTTGTGTCTGAATTTCACATAGCTACGCAACAGTATATATTTTAAAAGTTTATAATAGGTAGCAATATTGTGTTTATAAATGACATTGCTAAGAAAAGTTATTTTTTATGACATTGCAAGGCAACAGTTTCCGGTTTAAAATGGCATTGCTAGGCAACACTTTCGTGTTTTAAAACTCATTGCTAGGCAACAGTATTCTTTCTGTTCAAGCAAAATTTACAACCCATGTTTTGCCATTAGCATTTCACCGATATTTTCATTGTATGTATTGATCATTGAGGGATTAAAAACTATTCCTTATAGATGACATAGCTAGGCAACAGTTTCGTATTTGGAGATGGCATTGCTAAGCTACAGTTTCTTGTTCAAGATGTCAATGCTAAGCAACAGTCAGGTGTTTTAAAAACTTCATTGCTAAGCAAAAGTTTCCGGTTTAGACTGGCATCGCTAGGCAACACCTTTGTGATAGAAAAAACTAATTGTTAGGCAGCCAAATTGTCTTTAAAAGTTACATTCCAAGGAAAAGTTACGACTTTGAAAAATGCATTGAAAGGTAAAGGTTTTGTGTCAGAAATTGACATTGCTCCGCAACAGTATCTTTTTTTAAAAGCTTTTAATAGGTGGCAATATTATGATTAAAAATGACATTGCTAAGCAACAGATCTTTTTGATGACATTGCTAGGCAATAGTTTCCGGTTTAGACTGGCATGGCTAGGCAAAATTTTCGTGATAGAAAAATTACATTGTTAGGCAGCCAAATTGTATTTAAAAATTACGTTGCTAGGAAAAAGTTTCACTTTGAAAAATGCATTGAAATGTAAAAGGTTTGTGTCTGAAATTGACATTGCTACGCAACAGTATATTTTTTTAAAAGTTTATAATATGTAACAATATTGTGTTTAAAAATGACATTGCTAAGCAACAGTTCTTTTTGACGACATTGCTAGGCAACAGTTCCCGGTTTAAAATGGCATTGCTAGGCAACACTTTCGTGTTTTAAAACTCATTGCTAGGCAACAGTATTCTTTCTATTGAAGCAAAATTTACAACCTATGTTTTGCCATTAGCATTTCACCGATATTTTCATTGTATGTATTGATCATTGAGGGATTAAAAACTATTCCTTATAGATGACATTGCTAGGCAACAGTTTCGTATTTGGAGATGGCATTGCTAAGCTACAGTTTCTTGTTCAAGATGTCAATGCTGAGCAACAGTCAGGTGTTTTAAAAACTTCATTGCTAAGCAACAGTTTCCGGTTTAGACTGGCATCGCTAGGCAACACTTTTGTGATAGAAAAATCTAATTGTTAGGCAGCCAAATTGTCTTTAAAAGTTACATTGCTAGGAAAAGTTACGACTTTGAAAAATGCATTGAAAGGTAAAGGTTTTGTGTCAGAAATTGACATTGCTCCGCAACAGTATCTTTTTTTAAAAGCTTTTAATAGGTAGCAATATTATGATTAAAAATGACATTGCTAAGCAACAGATCTTTTTGATGACATTGCTAGGCAACAGTTTCCGGTTTAGACTGGCATGGCTAGGCAAAACTTTCGTGATAGAAAAATTACATTGTTAGGCAGCCAAATTGTATTTAAAAATTACGTTGCTAGGAAAAAGTTTCACTATGAAAATTGCATTGAAATGTAAAAGTTTTGTGTCTGAAATTGACATTGCTACGCAACAGTATATTTTTTTAAAAGTTTATAATAGGTAGCAATATTGTGTTTAAAAATGACATTGCTACGCAACAGTTCTTTTTGACGACATTGCTAGGCAACAGTTCCCGGTTTAAAATGGCATTGCTAGGCAACACTTTCGTGTTTTAAAACTCATTGCTAGGCAACAGTATTCTTTCTGTTCAAGCAAAATTAACAACCCATGTTTTTCCATTAGCATTTCACCGATATTTTCATTGTATGTATTGATCATTGAGGGATTAAAAACTATTCCTTATAGATGACATTGCTAGGCAACAGTTTCGTATTTGGAGATGGCATTGCTAAGCTACAGTTTCTTGTTCAAGATGTCAATGCTAAGCAACAGTCAGGTGTTTTAAAAACTTCATTGCTAAGCAACAGTTTCCGGTTTAGACTGTCATCGCTAGGCAACACTTTTGTGATAGAAAAATCTAATTGTTAGGCAGCCAAAATGTCTTTAAAAGTTACATTGCTAGGAAAAGTTACGACTTTGAAAAATGCATTGAAAGGTAAAGGTTTTGTGTCAGAAATTGACATTGCTCCGCAACAGTATCTTTTTTTAAAAGCTTTTAATAAGTAGCAATATTATGTTTAAAAATGACATTGCTAAGCAACAGATCTTTTTGATGACAATGCTAGGCAACAGTTTCCGGTTTAGACTGGCATGGCTAGGCAAAACTTTCGTGATAGAAGAATTACATTGTTAGGCAGCCAAATAGTATTTAAAAAATTACATTGCTAGGAAAAAGTTTCGTCTTTGAATAATGCATTGAAATGTAAAAGTTTTGTGTCTGAAATTGACATAGCTACGCAACAGTATATATTTTAAAAGTTTATAATAGGTAGCAATATTGTGTTTATAAATGACATTGCTAAGAAAAGTTATTTTTTATGACATGGCTAGGCAACAGTTTCCGGTTTAAAATGGCATTGCTAGGCAACACTTTCGTGTTTTAAAACTCATTGCTAGGCAACAGTATTCTTTCTATTCAAGCAAAATTTACAACCCATGTTTTGCCATTAGCATTTCACCGATATTTTCATTGTATGTATTGATCATTGAGGGTTTAAAAATTATTCCTTATAGATGACATTGCTAGGCAACAGTTTCGTATTTGGAGATGGCATTGCTAAGCTACAGTTCCTTGTTCAAAATGTCAATGCTAAGCAACAGTCAGGTGTTTTAAAAACTTCATTGCTAAGCAACAGTTTCCGGTTTAGACTGGCATCGCTAGGCAACACTTTTGTGATAGAAAAATCTAATTGTTAGGCATCCAAATTGTCTTTAAAAGTTACATTGCTAGAAAAAGTTACGACTTTGAAAAATGCATTGAAAGGTAAAGGTTTTGTGTCAGAAATTGACATTGCTCCGCAACAGTATCTTTTTTTTAAAAGCTTTTAATAGGTAGCAATATTATGTTTAAAAATGACATTGCTAAGCAACAGATCTTTTGATGACATTGCTAGGCAACAGTTTCTGGTTTAGACTGGCATGGCTAGGCAAAACTTTCGTGATAGAAAAATTACATTGTTAGGCAGCCAAATAGTATTTAAAAATTACATTGCTAGGAAAAAGTTTCGTCTTTGAATAATGCATTGAAATGTAAAAGTTTTGTGTCTGAATTTCACATAGCTACGCAACAGTATATATTTTAAAAGTTTATAATAGGTAGCAATATTGTGTTTATAAATGACATTGCTAAGAAAAGTTATTTTTTATGACATTGCAAGGCAACAGTTTCCGGTTTAAAATGGCATTGCTAGGCAACACTTTCGTGTTTTAAAACTCATTGCTAGGCAACAGTATTCTTTCTGTTCAAGCAAAATTTACAACCCATGTTTTGCCATTAGCATTTCACCGATATTTTCATTGTATGTATTGATCATTGAGGGATTAAAAACTATTCCTTATAGATGACATAGCTAGGCAACAGTTTCGTATTTGGAGATGGCATTGCTAAGCTACAGTTTCTTGTTCAAGATGTCAATGCTAAGCAACAGTCAGGTGTTTTAAAAACTTCATTGCTAAGCAAAAGTTTCCGGTTTAGACTGGCATCGCTAGGCAACACCTTTGTGATAGAAAAAACTAATTGTTAGGCAGCCAAATTGTCTTTAAAAGTTACATTCCAAGGAAAAGTTACGACTTTGAAAAATGCATTGAAAGGTAAAGGTTTTGTGTCAGAAATTGACATTGCTCCGCAACAGTATCTTTTTTTAAAAGCTTTTAATAGGTGGCAATATTATGATTAAAAATGACATTGCTAAGCAACAGATCTTTTTGATGACATTGCTAGGCAATAGTTTCCGGTTTTGACTGGCATGGCTAGGCAAAATTTTCGTGATAGAAAAATTACATTGTTAGGCAGCCAAATTGTATTTAAAAATTACGTTGCTAGGAAAAAGTTTCACTTTGAAAAATGCATTGAAATGTAAAAGGTTTGTGTCTGAAATTGACATTGCTACGCAACAGTATATTTTTTTAAAAGTTTATAATATGTAACAATATTGTGTTTAAAAATGACATTGCTAAGCAACAGTTCTTTTTGACGACATTGCTAGGCAACAGTTCCCGGTTTAAAATGGCATTGCTAGGCAACACTTTCGTGTTTTAAAACTCATTGCTAGGCAACAGTATTCTTTCTATTGAAGCAAAATTTACAACCTATGTTTTGCCATTAGCATTTCACCGATATTTTCATTGTATGTATTGATCATTGAGGGATTAAAAACTATTCCTTATAGATGACATTGCTAGGCAACAGTTTCGTATTTGGAGATGGCATTGCTAAGCTACAGTTTCTTGTTCAAGATGTCAATGCTGAGCAACAGTCAGGTGTTTTAAAAACTTCATTGCTAAGCAACAGTTTCCGGTTTAGACTGGCATCGCTAGGCAACACTTTTGTGATAGAAAAATCTAATTGTTAGGCAGCCAAATTGTCTTTAAAAGTTACATTGCTAGGAAAAGTTACGACTTTGAAAAATGCATTGAAAGGTAAAGGTTTTGTGTCAGAAATTGACATTGCTCCGCAACAGTATCTTTTTTTAAAAGCTTTTAATAGGTAGCAATATTATGATTAAAAATGACATTGCTAAGCAACAGATCTTTTTGATGACATTGCTAGGCAACAGTTTCCGGTTTAGACTGGCATGGCTAGGCAAAACTTTCGTGATAGAAAAATTACATTGTTAGGCAGCCAAATTGTATTTAAAAATTACGTTGCTAGGAAAAAGTTTCACTATGAAAATTGCATTGAAATGTAAAAGTTTTGTGTCTGAAATTGACATTGCTACGCAACAGCATATTTTTTTAAAAGTTTATAATATGTAGCAATATTGTGTTTAAAAATGACATTGCTAAGCAACAGTTCTTTTTGACGACATTGCTAGGCAAAAGTTCCCGGTTTAAAATGGCATTGCTAGGCAACATTTTCGTGTTTTAAAACTCATTGCTAGGCAACAGTATTCTTTCTATTCAAGCAAAATTTACAACCCATGTTTTGCCATTAGCATTTCACCGATATTTTCATTGTATGTATTGATCATTGAGGGATTAAAAACTATTCCTTATAGATGACATTGCTAGGCAACAGTTTCGTATTTGGAGATGGCATTGCTAAGCTACAGTTTCTTGTTCAAGATGTCAATGCTAAGCAACAGTCAGGTGTTTTAAAAACTTCATTGCTAAGCAACAGTTTCCGGTTTAGACTGGCATCGCTAGGCAACACTTTTGTGATAGAAAAATCTAATTGTTAGGCAGCCAAATTGTCTTTAAAAGTTACATTGCTAGGAAAAGTTACGACTTTGAAAAATGCATTGAAAGGTAAAGGTTTTGTGTCAGAAATTGACATTGCTCCGCAACAGTATCTTCTTTAAAAGCTTTTAATAGGTAGCAATATTATGTTTAAAAATGACATTGCTAAGCAACAGATCTTTTGATGACGTTGCTAGGCAACAGTTTCTGGTTTAGACTGGCATGGCTAGGCAAAACTTTCGTGATAGAAAAATTACATTGTAAGGCAGCCAAATAGTATTTAAAAATTACATTGCTAGGATAAAGTTTCGTCTTCGAATAATGCATTGAAATGTAAAAGTTTTGTGTCTGAAATTGACATAGCTACGCAACAGTATATATTTTAAAAGTTTATAATAGGTAGCAATATTGTGTTTATAAATGACATTGCTAAGAAAAGTTATTTTTTATGACATGGCTAGGCAACAGTTTCCGGTTTAAAATGGCATTGCTAGGCAACACTTTCGTGTTTTAAAACTCATTGCTAGGCAACAGTATTCTTTCTATTCAAGCAAAATTTACAACCCATGTTTTGCCATTAGCATTTCACCGATATTTTCATTGTATGTATTGATCATTGAGGGATTAAAAACTATTCCTTATAGATGACATTGCTAGTCAACAGTTTCGTATTTGGAGATGGCATTGCTAAGCTACAGTTCCTTGTTCAAAATGTCAATGCTAAGCAACAGTCAGGTGTTTTAAAAACTTCATTGCTAAGCAACAGTTTCCGGTTTAGACTGGCATCGCTAGGCAACACTTTTGTGATAGAAAAATCTAATTGTTAGGCAGCCAAATTGTCTTTAAAAGTTACATTGCTAGGAAAAGTTACGACTTTGAAAAATGCATTGAAAGGTAAAGGATTTTTGGCAGAAATTGACATTGCTACGCAACAGTATCTTTTTTTAAAAGCTTTTAATAGGTATCAATATTATGTTTAAAAATGACATTGCTAAGCAACAGATCTTTTTGATGACATTGCTAGGCAACAGTTTCCGGTTTAGACTGGCATGGCTAGGCAAAACTTTCGTGATAGAAAAATTACATTGTTAGGCAGCCAAATTGTATTTAAAAATTACATTCCTAGGAAAAAGTTTCACTTTGAAAAATGCATTGAAATGTAAAAGTTTTGAGTCTGAAATTGACATTGCTACGCAACAGTATATTTTTTTAAAAGTTTATAATAGGTAGCAATATTGTGTTTAAAATTGACATTGCTACGCAACAGTTCTTTTTGACGACATTGCTAGGCAACAGTTCCCGGTTTAAAATGGCATTGCTAGGCAACACTTTCGTGTTTTAAAACTCATTGCTAGGCAACAGTATTCTTTCTGTTCAAGCAAAATTTACAACCCATGTTTTGCCATTAGCATTTCACCGATATTTTCATTGTATGTATTGATCATAGGGGGATTAAAAACTATTCCTTATAGATGACATAGCTAGGCAACAGTTTCGTATTTGGAGATGGCATTGCTAAGCTACAGTTTCTTGTTCAAGATGTCAATGCTAAGCAACAGTCAGGTGTTTTAAAAACTTCATTGCTAAGCAAAAGTTTCCGGTTTAGACTGGCATCGCTAGGCAACACCTTTGTGATAGAAAAAACTAATTGTTAGGCAGCCAAATTGTCTTTAAAAGTTACATTCCAAGGAAAAGTTACGACTTTGAAAAATGCATTGAAAGGTAAAGGTTTTGTGTCAGAAATTGACATTGCTCCGCAACAGTATCTTTTTTTAAAAGCTTTTAATAGGTGGCAATATTATGATTAAAAATGACATTGCTAAGCAACAGATCTTTTTGATGACATTGCTAGGCAATAGTTTCCGGTTTAGACTGGCATGGCTAGGCAAAATTTTCGTGATAGAAAAATTACATTGTTAGGCAGCCAAATTGTATTTAAAAATTACGTTGCTAGGAAAAAGTTTCACTTTGAAAAATGCATTGAAATGTAAAAGGTTTGTGTCTGAAATTGACATTGCTACGCAACAGTATATTTTTTTAAAAGTTTATAATATGTAACAATATTGTGTTTAAAAATGACATTGCTAAGCAACAGTTCTTTTTGACGACATTGCTAGGCAACAGTTCCCGGTTTAAAATGGCATTGCTAGGCAACACTTTCGTGTTTTAAAACTCATTGCTAGGCAACAGTATTCTTTCTATTGAAGCAAAATTTACAACCTATGTTTTGCCATTAGCATTTCACCGATATTATCATTGTATGTATTGATCATTGAGGGATTAAAAACTATTCCTTATAGATGACATTGCTAGGCAACAGTTTCGTATTTGGAGATGGCATTGCTAAGCTACAGTTTCTTGTTCAAGATGTCAATGCTGAGCAACAGTCAGGTGTTTTAAAAACTTCATTGCTAAGCAACAGTTTCCGGTTTAGACTGGCATCGCTAGGCAACACTTTTGTGATAGAAAAATCTAATTGTTAGGCAGCCAAATTGTCTTTAAAAGTTACATTGCTAGGAAAAGTTACGACTTTGAAAAATGCATTGAAAGGTAAAGGTTTTGTGTCAGAAATTGACATTGCTCCGCAACAGTATCTTTTTTTAAAAGCTTTTAATAGGTAGCAATATTATGATTAAAAATGACATTGCTAAGCAACAGATCTTTTTGATGACATTGCTAGGCAACAGTTTCCGGTTTAGACTGGCATGGCTAGGCAAAACTTTCGTGATAGAAAAATTACATTGTTAGGCAGCCAAATTGTATTTAAAAATTACGTTGCTAGGAAAAAGTTTCACTTTGAAAATTGCATTGAAATGTAAAAGTTTTGTGTCTGAAATTGACATTGCTACGCAACAGTATATTTTTTTAAAAGTTTATAATATGTAGCAATATTGTGTTTAAAAATGACATTGCTAAGCAACAGTTCTTTTTGACGACATTGCTAGGCAAAAGTTCCCGGTTTAAAATGGCATTGCTAGGCAACATTTTCGTGTTTTAAAACTCATTGCTAGGCAACAGTATTCTTTCTATTCAAGCAAAATTTACAACCCATGTTTTGCCATTAGCATTTCACCGATATTTTCATTGTATGTATTGATCATTGAGGGATTAAAAACTATTCCTTATAGATGACATTGCTAGGCAACAGTTTCGTATTTGGAGATGGCATTGCTAAGCTACAGTTTCTTGTTCAAGATGTCAATGCTAAGCAACAGTCAGGTGTTTTAAAAACTTCATTGCTAAGCAACAGTTTCCGGTTTAGACTGGCATCGCTAGGCAACACTTTTGTGATAGAAAAATCTAATTGTTAGGCAGCCAAATTGTCTTTAAAAGTTACATTGCTAGGAAAAGTTACGACTTTGAAAAATGCATTGAAAGGTAAAGGTTTTGTGTCAGAAATTGACATTGCTCCGCAACAGTATCTTCTTTAAAAGCTTTTAATAGGTAGCAATATTATGTTTAAAAATGACATTGCTAAGCAACAGATCTTTTGATGACGTTGCTAGGCAACAGTTTCTGGTTTAGACTGGCATGGCTAGGCAAAACTTTCGTGATAGAAAAATTAAATTGTTAGGCAGCCAAATAGTATTTAAAAATTACATTGCTAGGATAAAGTTTCGTCTTCGAATAATGCATTGAAATGTAAAAGTTTTGTGTCTGAAATTGACATAGCTACGCAACAGTATATATTTTAAAAGTTTATAATAGGTAGCAATATTGTGTTTATAAATGACATTGCTAAGAAAAGTTATTTTTTATGACATGGCTAGGCAACAGTTTCCGGTTTAAAATGGCATTGCTAGGCAACACTTTCGTGTTTTAAAACTCATTGCTAGGCAACAGTATTCTTTCTATTCAAGCAAAATTTACAACCCATGTTTTGCCATTAGCATTTCACCGATATTTTCATTGTATGTATTGATCATTGAGGGATTAAAAACTATTCCTTATAGATGACATTGCTAGTCAACAGTTTCGTATTTGGAGATGGCATTGCTAAGCTACAGTTCCTTGTTCAAAATGTCAATGCTAAGCAACAGTCAGGTGTTTAAAAACTTCATTGCTAAGCAACAGTTTCCGGTTTAGACTGGCATTGCTAGGCAACACTTTTGTGATAGAAAAATCTAATTGTTAGGCAGCCAAATTGTCTTTAAAAGTTACATTGCTAGGAAAAGTTACGACTTTGAAAAATGCATTGAAAGGTAAAGGATTTTTGGCAGAAATTGACATTGCTACGCAACAGTATCTTTTTTTAAAAGCTTTTAATAGGTAGCAATATTATGTTTAAAAATGACATTGCTAAGCAACAGATCTTTTTGATGACATTGCTAGGCAACAGTTTCCGGTTTAGACTGGCATGGCTAGGCAAAATTTTCGTGATAGAAAAATTACATTGTTAGGCAGCCAAATTGTATTTAAAAATTACGTTGCTAGGAAAAAGTTTCACTTTGAAAAATGCATTGAAATGTAAAAGTTTTGAGTCTGAAATTGACATTGCTACGCAACAGTATATTTTTTAAAAAGTTTATAATAGGTAGCAATATTGTGTTTAAAATTGACATTGCTACGCAACAGTTCTTTTTGACGACATTGCTAGGCAACAGTTCCCGGTTTAAAATGGCATTGCTAGGCAACACTTTCGTGTTTTAAAACTCATTGCTAGGCAACAGTATTCTTTCTGTTCAAGCAAAATTAACAACCCATGTTTTTCCATTAGCATTTCACCGATATTTTCATTGTATGTATTGATCATTGAGGGATTAAAAACTATTCCTTATAGATGACATTGCTAGGCAACAGTTTCGTATTTGGAGATGGCATTGCTAAGCTACAGTTTCTTGTTCAAGATGTCAATGCTAAGCAACAGTCAGGTGTTTTAAAAACTTCATTGCTAAGCAACAGTTTCCGGTTTAGACTGTCATCGCTAGGCAACACTTTTGTGATAGAAAAATCTAATTGTTAGGCAGCCAAAATGTCTTTAAAAGTTACATTGCTAGGAAAAGTTACGACTTTGAAAAATGCATTGAAAGGTAAAGGTTTTGTGTCAGAAATTGACATTGCTCCGCAACAGTATCTTTTTTTAAAAGCTTTTAATAAGTAGCAATATTATGTTTAAAAATGACATTGCTAAGCAACAGATCTTTTTGATGACATTGCTAGGCAACAGTTTCCGGTTTAGACTGGCATGGCTAGGCAAAACTTTCGTGATAGAAAAATTACATTGTTAGGCAGCCAAATAGTATTTAAAAATTACATTGCTAGGAAAAAGTTTCGTCTTCGAATAATGCATTGAAATGTAAACGTTTTGTGTCTGAAATTGACATAGCTACGCAACAGTATATATTTTAAAAGTTTATAATAGGTAGCAATATTGTGTTTATAAATGACATTGCTAAGAAAAGTTATTTTTTATGACATTGCTAGGCAACAGATTCCGGTTTAAAATGGCATTGCTAGGCAACACTTTCGTGTTTTAAAACTCATTGCTAGGCAACAGTATTCTTTCTGTTCAAGCAAAATTTACAACCCATGTTTTGCCATTAGCATTTCACCGATATTTTCATTGTATGTATTGATCATTGAGGGATTAAAAACTATTCTTTATAGATGACATAGCTAGGCAACAGTTTCGTATTTGGAGATGGCATTGCTAAGCTACAGTTTCTTGTTCAAGATGTCAATGCTAAGCAACAGTCAGGTGTTTTAAAAACTTCATTGCTAAGCAAAAGTTTCCGGTTTAGACTGGCATCGCTAGGCAACACCCTTGTGATAGAAAAATCTAATTGTTAGGCAGCCAAATTGTCTTTAAAAGTTGCATTGCTAGGAAAAGTTACGACTTTGAAAAATGCATTGAAAGGTAAAGGTTTTGTGTCAGAAATTGACATTGCTCCGCAACAGTATCTTTTTTTAAAAGCTTTTAATAAGTGGCAATATTATGATTAAAAATGACATTGCTAAGCAACAGATCTTTTTGATGACATTGCTAGGCAACAGTTTCCGGTTTAGACTGGCATGGCTAGGCAAAATTTTCGTGATAGAAAAATTACATTGTTAGGCAGCCAAATTGTATTTAAAAATTACGTTGCTAGGAAAAAGTTTCACTTTGAAAAATGCATTGAAATATAAAAATTTGTGTCTGAAATTGACATTGCTACGCAACAGTATATTTTTTTAAAAGTTTATAATATGTAACAATATTGTGTTTAAAAATGACATTGCTAAGCAACAGTTCTTTTTGACGACATTGCTAGGCAACAGTTCCCGGTTTAAAATGGCATTGCTAGGCAACACTTTCGTGTTTTAAAACTCATTGCTAGGCAACAGTATTCTTTCTGTTCAAGCAAAATTTACAACCCATGTTTTGCCATTAGCATTTCAGCGATATTTTCATTGTATGTATTGATCATTGAGGGATTAAAAACTATTCCTTATAGATGACATTGCTAGGCAACAGTTTCGTATTTGGAGATGGCATTGCTAAGCTACAGTTTCTTGTTCAAGATGTCAATGCTAAGCAACAGTCAGGTGTTTTAAAAACTTCATTGCTAAGCAACAGTTTCCGGTTTAGACTGGCATCGCTAGGCAACACTTTTGTGATAGAAAAATCTAATTGTTAGGCAGCCAAATTGTCTTTAAAAGTTACATTGCTAGGAAAAGTTACGACTTTGAAAAATGCATTGAAAGGTAAAGGTTTTGTGTCAGAAATTGACATTGCTCCGCAACAGTATCTTTTTTTAAAAGCTTTTAATAGGTAGCAATATTATGATTAAAAATGACATTGCTAAGCAACAGATATTTTTGATGACACTGCTAGGCAACAGTTTCCGGTTTAGACTGGCATGGCTAGGCAAAACTTTCGTGATAGAAAAATTACATTGTTAGGCAGCCAAATTGTATTTAAAAATTACGTTGCTAGGAAAAAGTTTCACTTTGAAAATTGCATTGAAATGTAAAAGTTTTGTGTCTGAAATTGACATTGCTACGCAACAGTATATTTTTTTAAAAGTTTATAATATGTAGCAATTTTGTGTTTAAAAATGACATTGCTAAGCAACAGTTCTTTTTGACGACATTGCTAGGCAACAGTTCCCGGTTTAAAATGGCATTGCTAGGCAACACTTTCGTGTTTTAAAACTCATTGCTAGGCAACAGTATTCTTTCTATTCAAGCAAAATTTACAACCCATGTTTTGCCATTAGCATTTCACCGATATTTTCATTGTATGTATTGATCATTGAGGGATTAAAAACTATTCCTTATAGATGACATTGCTAGGCAACAGTTTCGTATTTGGAGATGGCATTGCTAAGCTAGTTTCTTGTTCAAGATGTCAATGCTAAGCAACAGTCAGGTGTTTTAAAAACTTCATTGCTAAGCAACAGTTTCCGGTTTAGAGTGGCATCGCTAGGCAACACTTTTGTGATAGAAAAATCTAATTGTTAGGCAGCCAAATTGTCTTTAAAAGTTACATTGCTAGGAAAAGTTACGACTTTGAAAAATGCATTGAAAGGTAAAGGTTTTGTGTCAGAAATTGACATTGCTCCGCAACAGTATCTTCTTTAAAAGCTTTTAATAGGTAGCAATATTATGTTTAAAAATGACATTGCTAAGCAACAGATCTTTTGATGACGTTGCTAGGCAACAGTTTCTGGTTTAGACTGGCATGGCTAGGCAAAACTTTCGTGATAGAAAAATTACATTGTTAGGCAGCCAAATAGTATTTAAAAATTACATTGCTAGGAAAAAGTTTCGTCTTCAAATAAAGCATTGAAATGTAAAAGTTTTGTGTCTGAAATTGACATAGCTACGCAACAGTATATATTTTAAAAGTTTATAATAGGTAGCAATATTGTGTTTATAAATGACATTGCTAAGAAAAGTTATTTTTTATGACATGGCTAGGCAACAGATTCCGGTTTAAAATGGCATTGCTAGGCAACACTTTCGTGTTTTAAAACTCATTGCTAGGCAACAGTATTCTTTCTGTTCAAGCAAAATTTACAACCCATGTTTCGCCATTAGCATTTCACCGATATTTTCATTGTATGTATTGATCATTGAGGGATTAAAAACTATTCCTTATAGATGACATTGCTAGGCAACAGTTTCGTATTTGGAGATGGCATTGCTAAGCTACAGTTCCTTGTTCAAAATGTCAATGCTAAGCAACAGTCAGGTGTTTTAAAAACTTCATTGCTAAGCAACAGTTTCCGGTTTAGACTGGCATCGCTAGGCAACACTTTTGTGATAGAAAAATCTAATTGTTAGGCAGCCAAATTGTCTTTAAAAGTTACATTGCTAGAAAAAGTTACGACTTTGAAAAATGCATTGAAAGGTAAAGTATTTTTGGCAGAAATTGACATTGCTACGCAACAGTATCTTTTTTTAAAAGCTTTTAATAGGTAGCAATATTATGTTTAAAAATGACATTGCTAAGCAACAGATCTTTTTGATGACATTGCTAGGCAACAGTTTCCGGTTTAGACGGGCATGGCTAGGCAAAACTTTCGTGATAGAAAAATTACATTGTTAGGCAGCCAAATTGTATTTAAAAATTACATTGCTAGGAAAAAGTTTCACTTTGAAAAATGCATTGAAATGTAAAAGTTTTGAGTCTGAAATTGACATTGCTACGCAACAGTATATTTTTTTAAAAGTTTATAATAGGTAGCAATATTGTGTTTAAAAATGACATTGCTACGCAACAGTTCTTTTTGACGACATTGCTAGGCAACAGTTCCCGGTTTAAAATGGCATTGCTAGGCAACACTTTCGTGTTTTAAAACTCATTGCTAGGCAACAGTATTCTTTCTGTTCAAGCAAAATTAACAACCCATGTTTTTCCATTAGCATTTCACCGATATTTTCATTGTATGTATTGATCATTGAGGGATTAAAAACTATTCCTTATAGATGACATTGCTAGGCAACAGTTTCGTATTTGGAGATGGCATTGCTAAGCTACAGTTTCTTGTTCAAGATGTCAATGCTAAGCAACAGTCAGGTGTTTTAAAAACTTCATTGCTAAGCAACAGTTTCCGGTTTAGACGTTCATCGCTAGGCAACACTTTTGTGATAGAAAAATCTAATTGTTAGGCAGCCAAAATGTCTTTAAAAGTTACATTGCTAGGAAAAGTTACGACTTTGAAAAATGCATTGAAAGGTAAAGGTTTTGTGTCAGAAATTGACATTGCTCCGCAACAGTATCTTTTTTTAAAAGCTTTTAATAAGTAGCAATATTATGTTTAAAAATGACATTGCTAAAAACAGATCTTTTTGATGACATTGCTAGGCAACAGTTTCCGGTTTAGACTGGCATGGCTAGGCAAAACTTTCGTGATAGAAAAATTACATTGTTAGGCAGCCAAATAGTATTTAAAAATTACATTGCTAGGAAAAAGTTTCGTCTTCGAATAATGCATTGAAATGTAAACGTTTTGTGTCTGAAATTGACATAGCTACGCAACAGTATATATTTTAAAAGTTTATAATAGGTAGCAATATTGTGTTTATAAATGACATTGCTAAGAAAAGTTATTTTTTATGACATTGCTAGGCAACAGATTCCGGTTTAAAATGGCATTGCTAGGCAACACTTTCGTGTTTTAAAACTCATTGCTAGGCAACAGTATTCTTTCTGTTCAAGCAAAATTTACAACCCATGTTTCGCCATTAGCATTTCACCGATATTTTCATCGTATGTATTGATCATTGAGGGATTAAAAACTATTCCTTATAGATGACATAGCTAGGCAACAGTTTCGTATTTGGAGATGGCATTGCTAAGCTACAGTTTCTTGTTCAAGATGTCAATGCTAAGCAACAGTCAGGTGTTTTAAAAACTTCATTGCTAAGCAAAAGTTTCCGGTTTAGACTGGCATCGCTAGGCAACACCCTTGTGATAGAAAAATCTAATTGTTAGGCAGCCAAATTGTCTTTAAAAGTTGCATTGCTAGGAAAAGTTACGACTTTGAAAAATGCATTGAAAGGTAAAGGTTTTGTGTCAGAAATTGACATTGCTCCGCAACAGTATCTTTTTTTAAAAGCTTTCAATAGGTGGCAATATTATGATTAAAAATGACATTGCTAAGCAACAGATCTTTTTGATGACATTGCTAGGCAACAGTTTCCGGTTTAGACTGGCATGGCTAGGCAAAATTTTCGTGATAGAAAAATTACATTGTTAGGCAGCCAAATTGTATTTAAAAATTACGTTGCTAGGAAAAAGTTTCACTTTGAAAAATGCATTGAAATGTAAAAGTTTTGTGTCTGAAATTGACATTGCTACGCAACAGTATATTTTTTTAAAAGTTTATAATATGTAACAATATTGTGTTTAAAAATGACTTTGCTAAGCAACAGTTCTTTTTGACGACATTGCTAGGCAACAGTTCCCGGTTTAAAATGGCATTGCTAGGCAACACTTTCGTGTTTTAAAACTCATTGCTAGGCAACAGTATTCTTTCTGTTCAAGCAAAATTTACAACCCATGTTTTGCCATTAGCATTTCACCGATATTTTCATTGTATGTATTGATCATTGAGGGATTAAAAACTATTCCTTATAGATGACATAGCTAGGCAACAGTTTCGTATTTGGAGATGGCATTGCTAAGCTACAGTTTCTTGTTCAAGATGTCAATGCTAAGCAACAGTCAGGTGTTTTAAAAACTTCATTGCTAAGCAAAAGTTTCCGGTTTAGACTGGCATCGCTAGGCAACACCTTTGTGATAGAAAAAACTAATTGTTAGGCAGCCAAATTGTCTTTAAAAGTTACATTCCAAGGAAAAGTTACGACTTTGAAAAATGCATTGAAAGGTAAAGGTTTTGTGTCAGAAATTGACATTGCTCCGCAACAGTATCTTTTTTTAAAAGCTTTTAATAGGTGGCAATATTATGATTAAAAATGACATTGCTAAGCAACAGATCTTTTTGATGACATTGCTAGGCAATAGTTTCCGGTTTAGACTGGCATGGCTAGGCAAAATTTTCGTGATAGAAAAATTACATTGTTAGGCAGCCAAATTGTATTTAAAAATTACGTTGCTAGGAAAAAGTTTCACTTTGAAAAATGCATTGAAATGTAAAAGGTTTGTGTCTGAAATTGACATTGCTACGCAACAGTATATTTTTTTAAAAGTTTATAATATGTAACAATATTGTGTTTAAAAATGACATTGCTAAGCAACAGTTCTTTTTGACGACATTGCTAGGCAACAGTTCCCGGTTTAAAATGGCATTGCTAGGCAACACTTTCGTGTTTTAAAACTCATTGCTAGGCAACAGTATTCTTTCTATTGAAGCAAAATTTACAACCTATGTTTTGCCATTAGCATTTCACCGATATTTTCATTGTATGTATTGATCATTGAGGGATTAAAAACTATTCCTTATAGATGACATTGCTAGGCAACAGTTTCGTATTTGGAGATGGCATTGCTAAGCTACAGTTTCTTGTTCAAGATGTCAATGCTGAGCAACAGTCAGGTGTTTTAAAAACTTCATTGCTAAGCAACAGTTTCCGGTTTAGACTGGCATCGCTAGGCAACACTTTTGTGATAGAAAAATCTAATTGTTAGGCAGCCAAATTGTCTTTAAAGGTTACATTGCTAGGAAAAGTTACGACTTTGAAAAATGCATTGAAAGGTAAAGGTTTTGTGTCAGAAATTGACATTGCTCCGCAACAGTATCTTTTTTTAAAAGCTTTTAATAGGTAGCAATATTATGATTAAAAATGACATTGCTAAGCAACAGATCTTTTTGATGACATTGCTAGGCAACAGTTTCCGGTTTAGACTGGCATGGCTAGGCAAAACTTTCGTGATAGAAAAATTACATTGTTAGGCAGCCAAATTGTATTTAAAAATTACGTTGCTAGGAAAAAGTTTCACAATGAAAATTGCATTGAAATGTAAAAGTTTTGTGTCTGAAATTGACATTGCTACGCAACAGCATATTTTTTTAAAAGTTTATAATATGTAGCAATATTGTGTTTAAAAATGACATTGCTAAGCAACAGTTCTTTTTGACGACATTGCTAGGCAAAAGTTCCCGGTTTAAAATGGCATTGCTAGGCAACATTTTCGTGTTTTAAAACTCATTGCTAGGCAACAGTATTCTTTCTATTCAAGCAAAATTTACAACCCATGTTTTGCCATTAGCATTTCACCGATATTTTCATTGTATGTATTGATCATTGAGGGATTAAAAACTATTCCTTATAGATGACATTGCTAGGCAACAGTTTCGTATTTGGAGATGGCATTGCTAAGCTACAGTTTCTTGTTCAAGATGTCAATGCTAAGCAACAGTCAGGTGTTTTAAAAACTTCATTGCTAAGCAACAGTTTCCGGTTTAGACTGGCATCGCTAGGCAACACTTTTGTGATAGAAAAATCTAATTGTTAGGCAGCCAAATTGTCTTTAAAAGTTACATTGCTAGGAAAAGTTACGACTTTGAAAAATGCATTGAAAGGTAAAGGTTTTGTGTCAGAAATTGACATTGCTCCGCAACAGTATCTTCTTTAAAAGCTTTTAATAGGTAGCAATATTATGTTTAAAAATGACATTGCTAAGCAACAGATCTTTTGATGACGTTGCTAGGCAACAGTTTCTGGTTTAGACTGGCATGGCTAGGCAAAACTTTCGTGATAGAAAAATTACATTGTAAGGCAGCCAAATAGTATTTAAAAATTACATTGCTAGGATAAAGTTTCGTCTTCGAATAATGCATTGAAATGTAAAAGTTTTGTGTCTGAAATTGACATAGCTACGCAACAGTATATATTTTAAAAGTTTATAATAGGTAGCAATATTGTGTTTATAAATGACATTGCTAAGAAAAGTTATTTTTTATGACATGGCTAGGCAACAGTTTCCGGTTTAAAATGGCATTGCTAGGCAACACTTTCGTGTTTTAAAACTCATTGCTAGGCAACAGTATTCTTTCTATTCAAGCAAAATTTACAACCCATGTTTTGCCATTAGCATTTCACCGATATTTTCATTGTATGTATTGATCATTGAGGGATTAAAAACTATTCCTTATAGATGACATTGCTAGTCAACAGTTTCGTATTTGGAGATGGCATTGCTAAGCTACAGTTCCTTGTTCAAAATGTCAATGCTAAGCAACAGTCAGGTGTTTTAAAAACTTCATTGCTAAGCAACAGTTTCCGGTTTAGACTGGCATCGCTAGGCAACACTTTTGTGATAGAAAAATCTAATTGTTAGGCAGCCAAATTGTCTTTAAAAGTTACATTGCTAGGAAAAGTTACGACTTTGAAAAATGCATTGAAAGGTAAAGGATTTTTGGCAGAAATTGACATTGCTACGCAACAGTATCTTTTTTTAAAAGCTTTTAATAGGTATCAATATTATGTTTAAAAATGACATTGCTAAGCAACAGATCTTTTTGATGACATTGCTAGGCAACAGTTTCCGGTTTAGACTGGCATGGCTAGGCAAAACTTTCGTGATAGAAAAATTACATTGTTAGGCAGCCAAATTGTATTTAAAAATTACATTGCTAGGAAAAAGTTTCACTTTGAAAAATGCATTGAAATGTAAAAGTTTTGTGTCTGAAATTGACATTGCTACGCAACAGTATATTTTTTTAAAAGTTTATAATATGTAGCAATATTGTGTTTAAAAATGACATTGCTAAGCAACAGTTCTTTTTGACGACATTGCTAGGCAACAGTTCCCGGTTTAAAATGGCATTGCTAGGCAACACTTTCGTGTTTTAAAACTCATTGCTAGGCAACAGTATTCTTTCTATTCAAGCAAAATTTACAACCCATGTTTTGCCATTAGCATTTCACCGATATTTTCATTGTATGTATTGATCATTGAGGGATTAAAAACTATTCCTTATAGATGAGATTGCTAGGCAACAGTTTCGTATTTGGAGATGGCATTGCTAAGCTACAGTTTCTTGTTCAAGATGTCAATGCTAAGCAACAGTCAGGTGTTTTAAAAACTTCATTGCTAGGCAACAGTTTCCGGTTTAGACTGGCATGGCTAGGCAAAACTTTCGTGATAGAAAAATTACATTGTTAGGCAGCCAAATAGTATTTAAAAATTACATTGCTAGGAAAAAGTTTCGTCTTCGAATAATGCATTGAAATGTAAACGTTTTGTGTCTGAAATTGACATAGCTACGCAACAGTATATATTTTAAAAGTTTATAATAGGTAGCAATATTGTGTTTATAAATGACATTGCTAAGAAAAGTTATTTTTTATGACATTGCTAGGCAACAGATTCCGGTTTAAAATGGCATTGCTAGGCAACACTTTCGTGTTTTAAAACTCATTGCTAGGCAACAGTATTCTTTCTGTTCAAGCAAAATTTACAACCCATGTTTTGCCATTAGCATTTCACCGATATTTTCATTGTATGTATTGATCATTGAGGGATTAAAAACTATTCCTTATAGATGACATAGCTAGGCAACAGTTTCGTATTTGGAGATGGCATTGCTAAGCTACAGTTTCTTGTTCAAGATGTCAATGCTAAGCAACAGTCAGGTGTTTTAAAAACTTCATTGCTAAGCAAAAGTTTCCGGTTTAGACTGGCATCGCTAGGCAACACCCTTGTGATAGAAAAATCTAATTGTTAGGCAGCCAAATTGTCTTTAAAAGTTGCATTGCTAGGAAAAGTTACGACTTTGAAAAATGCATTGAAAGGTAAAGGTTTTGTGTCAGAAATTGATATTGCTCCGCAACAGTATCTTTTTTTAAAAGCTTTTAATAGGTGGCAATATTATGATTAAAAATGACATTGCTAAGCAACAGATCTTTTTGATGACATTGCTAGGCAACAGTTTCCGGTTTAGACTGGCATGGCTAGGCAAAATTTTCGTGATAGAAAAATTACATTGTTAGGCAGCCAAATTGTATTTAAAAATTACGTTGCTAGGAAAAAGTTTCACTTTGAAAAATGCATTGAAATGTAAAAGTTTTGTGTCTGAAATTGACATTGCTACGCAACAGTATATTTTTTTAAAAGTTTATAATATGTAACAATATTGTGTTTAAAAATGACATTGCTAAGCAACAGTTCTTTTTGACGACATTGCTAGGCAACAGTTCCCGGTTTAAAATGGCATTGTTAGGCAACACTTTCGTGTTTTAAAACTCATTGCTAGGCAACAGTATTCTTTCTATTGAAGCAAAATTTACAACCTATGTTTTGCCATTAGCATTTCACCGATATTTTCATTGTATGTATTGATCATTGAGGGATTAAAAACTATTCCTTATAGATGACATTGCTAGGCAACAGTTTCGTATTTGGAGATGGCATTGCTAAGCTACAGTTTCTTGTTCAAGATGTCAATGCTAAGCAACAGTCAGGTGTTTTAAAAACTTCATTGCTAAGCAACAGTTTCCGGTTTAGACTGGCATCACTAGGCAACACTTTTGTGATAAGAAAAATCTAATTGTTAGGCAGCCAAATTGTCTTTAAAAGTTACATTGCTAGGAAAAGTTACGACTTTGAAAAATGCATTGAAAGGTAAAGGTTTTGTGTCAGAAATTGACATTGCTCCGCAACAGCATCTTTTTTTAAAAGCTTTTAATAGATAGCAATATTATGATTAAAAATGACATTGCTAAGCAACAGATCTTTTTGATGATATTGCTAGGCAACAGTTTCCGGTTTAGACTGGCATGGCTAGGAATAACTTTCGTGATAGAAAAATTACATTGTTAGGCAGCCAAATAGTATTTAAAAATTACATTGCTAGGAAAAAGTTTCGTCTTTGAATAATGCATTGAAATGTAAAAGTTTTGTGTCTGAAATTGACATAGCTACGCAACAGTATATATTTTAAAAGTTTATAATAGGTAGCAATATTGTGTTTATAAATGATATTGCTAAGAAAAGTTATTTTTTATGACATGGCTAGGCAACAGTTTCCGGTTTAAAATTGCATTGCTAGGCAACACTTTCGTGTTTTAAAACTCATTGCTAGGCAACAGTATTCTTTCTGTTCAAGCAAAATTTACAACCCATGATTTGCCATTAGCATTTCACCGATATTTTCATTGTATGTATTGATCATTGAGGGATTAAAAACTATTCATTATAGATGACATTGCTAGGCAACAGTTTCGTATTTGGAGATGGCATTGCTAAGCTACAGTTTCTTGTTCAAGATGTCAATGCTAAGCAACAGTCAGGTGTTTTAAAAACTTCATTGCTAAGCAACAGTTTCCGGTTTAGACTGGCATCGCTAGGCAACACTTTTGTGATAGAAAAATCTAATTGTTAGGCAGCCAAATTGTCTTTAAAAGTTACATTGCTAGGAAAAGTTACGACTTTGAAAAAATCATTGAAAGGTAAAGGTTTTGTGTCAGAAATTGACATTGCTCCGCAACAGTATCTTTTTTTAAAAGCTTTTAATAGGTAGCAATATTATGATTAAAAATGACATTGCTAAGCAACAGATCTTTTTGATGACATTGCTAGGCAACAGTTTCCGGTTTAGACTGGCATGGCTAGGCAAAACTTTCGTGATAGAAAAATTACATTGTTAGGCAGCCAAATTGTATTTAAAAATTACATTGCTAGGAAAAAGTTACACTTTGAAAAATGCATTGAAATGTAAAAGTTTTGTGTCTGAAATTGACATTGCTACGCAACAGTATATTTTTTTAAAAGCTTTTAATAGATAGCAATATTATGATTAAAAATGACATTGCTAAGCAACAGATCTTTTTGATGACATTGCTAGGCAACAGTTTCCGGTTTAGACTGGCATGGCTAGGAATAACTTTCGTGATAGAAAAATTACATTGTTAGGCAGCCAAATAGTATTTAAAAATTACATTGCTAGGAAAAAGTTACGACTTTGAAAAATGCATTGAAAGGTAAAGGTTTTGTGTCAGAAATTGACATTGCTCCGCAACAGTATCTTTTTTTAAAAGCTTTTAATAGGTAGCAATATTATGATTAAAAATGACATTGCTAAGCAACAGATCTTTTTGATGACATTGCTAGGCAACAGTTTCCGGTTTAGACTGGCATGGCTAGGCAAAACTTTCGTGATAGAAACATTACATTGTTAGGCAGCCAAATTGTATTTAAAAATTACATTGCTAGGAAAAAGTTTCACTTTGAAAAATGCATTGAAATGTAAAAGTTTTGTGTCTGAAATTGACATTGCTACGCAACAGTATATTTTTTTAAAAGTTTATAATATGTAGCAATATTTTGTTTAAAAATGACATTGCTAAGCAACAGTTCTTTTTGACGACATTGCTAGGCAACAGTTCCCGGTTTAAAATGGCATTGCTAGGCAACACTTTCGTGTTTTAAAACTCATTGCTAGGCAACAGTATTCTTTCTATTGAAGCAAAATTTACAACCCATGTTTTGCCATTAGCATTTCACCGATATTTTCATTGTATGTATTGATCATTGAGGGATTAAAAACTATTCCTTATAGATGACATTGCTAGGCAACAGTTTCGTATTTGGAGATGGCATTGCTAAGCTACAGTTTCTTGTTCAAGATGTCAATGCTAAGCAACAGTCAGGTGTTTTAAAAACTTCATTGCTACGCAACAGTTTCCGGTTTAGACTGGCATCGCTAGGCAACACTTTTGTGATAGAAAAATCTAATTGTTAGGCAGCCAAATTGTCTTTAAAAGTTACATTGCTAGGAAAAGTTACGACTTTGAAAAATGCATTGAAAGGTAAAGGTTTTGTGTCAGAAATTGACATTGCTCCGCAACAGTATCTTTTTTTTAAAAGCTTTTAATAGGTAGCAATATTATGTTTAAAAAAGACATTGCTAAGCAACAGATCTTTTGATGACATTGCTAGGCAACAGTTTCTGGTTTAGACTGGCATGGCTAGGCAAAACTTTCGTGATAGAAAAATTACATTGTTAGGCAGCCAAATAGTATTTAAAAATTACATTGCTAGGAAAAAGTTTCGTCTTTGAATAATGCATTGAAATGTAAAAGTTTTGTGTCTGAAATTGACATAGCTACGCAACAGTATATATTTTAAAAGTTTATAATAGGTAGCAATATTGTGTTTATAAATGACATTGCTAAGAAAAGTTATTTTTTATGACATGGATAGGCAACAGTTTCCGGTTTAAAATGGCATTGCTAGGCAACACTTTCGTGTTTTAAAACTCATTGCTAGGCAACAGTATTCTTTCTATTCAAGCAAAATTTACAACCCATGTTTTGCCATTAGCATTTCACCGATATTTTCATTGTATGTATTGATCATTGAGGGATTAAAAACTATTCCTTATAGATGACATTGCTAGGCAACAGTTTCGTATTTGGAGATGGCATTGCTAAGCTACAGTTCCTTGTTCAAAATGTCAATGCTAAGCAACAGTCAAGTGTTTTAAAAACTTCATTGCTAAGCAACAGTTTCCGGTTTAGACTGGCATCGCTAGGCAACACTTTTGTGATAGAAAAATCTAATTGTTAGGCAGCCAAATTGTCTATAAAAGTTACATTGCTAGGAAAAGTTACGACTTTGAAAAATGCATTGAAAGGTAAAGGTTTTGTGTCAGAAATATACATTGCTCCGCAACAGTATCTTTTTTTAGAAGCTTTAAATAGGTAGCAATATTATGTTTAAAAGTTACATTGCTAAGCAACAGATCTTTTTGATGACATTGCTAGGCAACAGTTTCCGGTTTAGACTGGCATGGCTAGGCAAAATTTTCGTGATAGAAAAATTACATTGTTAGGCAGCCAAATTGTATTTAAAAATTACGTTGCTAGGAAAAAGTTTCACTTTGAAAAATGCATTGAAATGTAAAAGTTTTGTGTCTGAAATTGACATTGCTACGCAACAGTATATTTTTTTAAAAGTTTATAATATGTAACAATATTGTGTTTAAAAATGACATTGCTAAGCAACAGTTCTTTTTGACGACATTGCTAGGCAACAGTTCCCGGTTTAAAATGGCATTGTTAGGCAACACTTTCGTGTTTTAAAACTCATTGCTAGGCAACAGTATTCTTTCTATTGAAGCAAAATTTACAACCTATGTTTTGCCATTAGCATTTCACCGATATTTTCATTGTATGTATTGATCATTGAGGGATTAAAAACTATTCCTTATAGATGACATTGCTAGGCAACAGTTTCGTATTTGGAGATGGCATTGCTAAGCTACAGTTTCTTGTTCAAGATGTCAATGCTAAGCAACAGTCAGGTGTTTTAAAAACTTCATTGCTAAGCAACAGTTTCCGGTTTAGACTGGCATCACTAGGCAACACTTTTGTGATAAGAAAAATCTAATTGTTAGGCAGCCAAATTGTCTTTAAAAGTTACATTGCTAGGAAAAGTTACGACTTTGAAAAATGCATTGAAAGGTAAAGGTTTTGTGTCAGAAATTGACATTGCTCCGCAACAGCATCTTTTTTTAAAAGCTTTTAATAGATAGCAATATTATGATTAAAAATGACATTGCTAAGCAACAGATCTTTTTGATGATATTGCTAGGCAACAGTTTCCGGTTTAGACTGGCATGGCTAGGAATAACTTTCGTGATAGAAAAATTACATTGTTAGGCAGCCAAATAGTATTTAAAAATTACATTGCTAGGAAAAAGTTTCGTCTTTGAATAATGCATTGAAATGTAAAAGTTTTGTGTCTGAAATTGACATAGCTACGCAACAGTATATATTTTAAAAGTTTATAATAGGTAGCAATATTGTGTTTATAAATGATATTGCTAAGAAAAGTTATTTTTTATGACATGGCTAGGCAACAGTTTCCGGTTTAAAATTGCATTGCTAGGCAACACTTTCGTGTTTTAAAACTCATTGCTAGGCAACAGTATTCTTTCTGTTCAAGCAAAATTTACAACCCATGATTTGCCATTAGCATTTCACCGATATTTTCATTGTATGTATTGATCATTGAGGGATTAAAAACTATTCCTTATAGATGACATTGCTAGGCAACAGTTTCGTATTTGGAGATGGCATTGCTAAGCTACAGTTTCTTGTTCAAGATGTCAATGCTAAGCAACAGTCAGGTGTTTTAAAAACTTCATTGCTAAGCAACAGTTTCCGGTTTAGACTGGCATCGCTAGGCAACACTTTTGTGATAGAAAAATCTAATTGTTAGGCAGCCAAATTGTCTTTAAAAGTTACATTGCTAGGAAAAGTTACGACTTTGAAAAAATCATTGAAAGGTAAAGGTTTTGTGTCAGAAATTGACATTGCTCCGCAACAGTATCTTTTTTTAAAAGCTTTTAATAGGTAGCAATATTATGATTAAAAATGACATTGCTAAGCAACAGATCTTTTTGATGACATTGCTAGGCAACAGTTTCCGGTTTAGACTGGCATGGCTAGGCAAAACTTTCGTGATAGAAAAATTACATTGTTAGGCAGCCAAATTGTATTTAAAAATTACATTGCTAGGAAAAAGTTACACTTTGAAAAATGCATTGAAATGTAAAAGTTTTGTGTCTGAAATTGACATTGCTACGCAACAGTATATTTTTTTAAAAGCTTTTAATAGATAGCAATATTATGATTAAAAATGACATTGCTAAGCAACAGATCTTTTTGATGACATTGCTAGGCAACAGTTTCCGGTTTAGACTGGCATGGCTAGGAATAACTTTCGTGATAGAAAAATTACATTGTTAGGCAGCCAAATAGTATTTAAAAATTACATTGCTAGGAAAAAGTTACGACTTTGAAAAATGCATTGAAAGGTAAAGGTTTTGTGTCAGAAATTGACATTGCTCCGCAACAGTATCTTTTTTTAAAAGCTTTTAATAGGTAGCAATATTATGATTAAAAATGACATTGCTAAGCAACAGATCTTTTTGATGACATTGCTAGGCAACAGTTTCCGGTTTAGACTGGCATGGCTAGGCAAAACTTTCGTGATAGAAACATTACATTGTTAGGCAGCCAAATTGTATTTAAAAATTACATTGCTAGGAAAAAGTTTCACTTTGAAAAATGCATTGAAATGTAAAAGTTTTGTGTCTGAAATTGACATTGCTACGCAACAGTATATTTTTTTAAAAGTTTATAATATGTAGCAATATTTTGTTTAAAAATGACATTGCTAAGCAACAGTTCTTTTTGACGACATTGCTAGGCAACAGTTCCCGGTTTAAAATGGCATTGCTAGGCAACACTTTCGTGTTTTAAAACTCATTGCTAGGCAACAGTATTCTTTCTATTGAAGCAAAATTTACAACCCATGTTTTGCCATTAGCATTTCACCGATATTTTCATTGTATGTATTGATCATTGAGGGATTAAAAACTATTCCTTATAGATGACATTGCTAGGCAACAGTTTCGTATTTGGAGATGGCATTGCTAAGCTACAGTTTCTTGTTCAAGATGTCAATGCTAAGCAACAGTCAGGTGTTTTAAAAACTTCATTGCTACGCAACAGTTTCCGGTTTAGACTGGCATCGCTAGGCAACACTTTTGTGATAGAAAAATCTAATTGTTAGGCAGCCAAATTGTCTTTAAAAGTTACATTGCTAGGAAAAGTTACGACTTTGAAAAATGCATTGAAAGGTAAAGGTTTTGTGTCAGAAATTGACATTGCTCCGCAACAGTATCTTTTTTTTAAAAGCTTTTAATAGGTAGCAATATTATGTTTAAAAAAGACATTGCTAAGCAACAGATCTTTTGATGACATTGCTAGGCAACAGTTTCTGGTTTAGACTGGCATGGCTAGGCAAAACTTTCGTGATAGAAAAATTACATTGTTAGGCAGCCAAATAGTATTTAAAAATTACATTGCTAGGAAAAAGTTTCGTCTTTGAATAATGCATTGAAATGTAAAAGTTTTGTGTCTGAAATTGACATAGCTACGCAACAGTATATATTTTAAAAGTTTATAATAGGTAGCAATATTGTGTTTATAAATGACATTGCTAAGAAAAGTTATTTTTTATGACATGGATAGGCAACAGTTTCCGGTTTAAAATGGCATTGCTAGGCAACACTTTCGTGTTTTAAAACTCATTGCTAGGCAACAGTATTCTTTCTATTCAAGCAAAATTTACAACCCATGTTTTGCCATTAGCATTTCACCGATATTTTCATTGTATGTATTGATCATTGAGGGATTAAAAACTATTCCTTATAGATGACATTGCTAGGCAACAGTTTCGTATTTGGAGATGGCATTGCTAAGCTACAGTTCCTTGTTCAAAATGTCAATGCTAAGCAACAGTCAAGTGTTTTAAAAACTTCATTGCTAAGCAACAGTTTCCGGTTTAGACTGGCATCGCTAGGCAACACTTTTGTGATAGAAAAATCTAATTGTTAGGCAGCCAAATTGTCTATAAAAGTTACATTGCTAGGAAAAGTTACGACTTTGAAAAATGCATTGAAAGGTAAAGGTTTTGTGTCAGAAATATACATTGCTCCGCAACAGTATCTTTTTTTAGAAGCTTTAAATAGGTAGCAATATTATGTTTAAAAGTTACATTGCTAAGCAACAGATCTTTTTGATGACATTGCTAGGCAACAGTTTCCGGTTTAGACTGGCATGGCTAGGCAAAACTTTCGTGATAGAAAAATTACATTGTTAGGCAGCCAAATTGTATTTAAAAATTACATTGCTAGGAAAAAGTTTCTCTTTGAAAAATGCATTGAAATGTAAAAGTTTTGTGTCTGAAATTGACATTGCTACTCAACAGTATATTTTTTTAAAAGTTTATAATAGGTAGCAATATTGTGTTTAAAAATGACATTGCTAAGCAACAGTTCTTTTTGACGACATTGCTAGGCAACAGTTCCCGGTTTAAAATGGCATTGCTAGGCAACACTTTCGTGTTTTAAAACTCATTGCTAGGCAACAGTATTCTTTCTATTCAAGCAAAATTTACAACCTATGTTTTGCCATTAGCATTTCACCGATATTTTCATTGTATGTATTGATCATTGAGGGATTAAAATCTATTCCTTATAGATGACATTGCTAGGCAACAGTTTCGTATTTGGAGATGGCATTGCTAAGCTACAGTTTCTTGTTCAAGATGTCAATGCTAAGCAACAGTCAGGTGTTTTAAAAACTTCATTGCTAAGCAACAGTTTCCGGTTTAGACTGGCATCGCTAGGCAACACTTTTGTGATAGAAAAATCTAATTGTTAGGCAGCCAAATTGTCTTTAAAAGTTACATTGCTAGGAAAAGTTACGACTTTGAAAAATTCATTGAAAGGTAAAGGTTTTGTGTCAGAAATTGACATTGCTCCGCAACAGTATCTTTTTTTAAAAGCTTTTAATAGGTAGCAATATTATGATTAAAAATGACATTGCTAAGCAACAGATCTTTTTGATGACATTGCTAGGCAACAGTTTCCGGTTTAGACTGGCATGGCTAGGCAAAACTTTCGTGATAGAAAAATTAGATTGTTAGGCAGCCAAATAGTATTTAAAAATTACATTGCTAGGAAAAAGTTTCGTCTTTGAATAATGCATTGAAATGTAAACGTTTTGTGTCTGAAATTCACATAGCTACGCAACAGTATATATTTTAAAAGTTTATAATAGGTAGCAATATTGTGTTTATAAATGACATTGCTAAGAAAAGTTATTTTTTATGACATGGCTAGGCAACAGTTTCCGGTTTAAAATGGCATTGCTAGGCAAAACTTTCGTGTTTTAAAACTCATTGCTAGGCAACAGTATTCTTTCTATTCAAGCAAAATTTACAACCTATGTTTTGCCATTAGCATTTCACCGATATTTTCATTGTATGTATTGATCATTGAGGGATTAAAAACTATTCCTTATAGATGACATTGCTAGGCAACAGTTTCGTGTTTGGAGATGGCATTGCTAAGCTACAGTTTCTTGTTCAAGATGTCAATGCTAAGCAACAGTCAGGTGTTTTAAAAACTTCATTGCTAAGCAACAGTTTCCGGTTTAGACTGGCATCGCTAGGCAACAATTTTGTGATAGAAAAATCTAATTGTTAGGCAGCCAAATTGTCTTTAAAAGTTACATTGCTAGGAAAAGTTACGACTTTGAAAAATGCATTGAAAGGTAAAGGTTTTGTGTCAGAAATTGACATTGCTCCGCAACAGTATCTTTCTTTAAATGCTTTTAATAGGTAGCAATATTATGTTTAAAAATGACATTGCTAAGCAACAGATCTTTTGATGACATTGCTAGGCAACAGTTTCTGGTTTAGACTGGCATGGCTAGGCAAAACTTTCGTGATAGAAAAATTACATTGTTAGGCAGCCAAATAGTATTAAAAAATTACATTGCTAGGAAAAAGTTTCGTCTTTGAATAATGCATTGAAATGTAAAAGTTTTGTGTCTGAAATCGACATAGCTACGCAACAGTATATATTTTAAAAGTTTATAATAGGTAGCAATATTGTGTTTATAAATGACATTGCTAAGAAAAGTTATTTTTTATGACATTGCTAGGCAACAGTTTCCGGTTTAAAATGGCATTGCTAGGCAACACTTTCGTGTTTTAAAACTCATTGCTAGGCAACAGTATTCTTTCTGTTCAAGCAAAATTTACAACCCATGTTTTGCCATTAGCATTTCACCGATATTTTCATTGTATGTATTGATCATTGAGGGATTAAAAACTATTCCTTATAGATGACATTGCTAGGCAACAGTTTCGTATTTGGAGATGGCATTGCTAAGCTACAGTTTCTTGTTCAAGATGTCAATGCTAAGCAACAGACAGGTGTTTTAAAAACTTCATTGCTAAGCAACAGTTTCCGGTTTAGACTGGCATCGCTAGGCAACACTTTTGTGATAGAAAAATCTAATTGTTAGGCAGCCAAATTGT
>CAXKWD010000236.1:0-65000 GCA_964059195.1 Ectobius pallidus
CCTAAATTATTGGATTCAGAAAAATAAGATTTAAATAAGTGAAGAGCCTTTCAATATAAATTTATAGGATTATAATAATTTTAACTGAGGCTAATAAAAGGAAATCTAAATTTCTATATATTCATAGTAGTTTACTGTATATGGTTAAAAACCAAAATTATTGAATACCGAACAATAACATTTAAATAAGTTAAGAGCCAATTAATATAAGTATTATAAGATTATAATAATTTTAACTGAGGACAACATTAGCAAAACTGACTTTCAGTATATTCAGAGCAGTTTACTGTATGGGATTCAAAACCAAAATTATTGGATACAGAAAAATTAGATTTAAATATTTAAAAAGCCAATTAATATAACTATTATAAGATTATAATAATTCTAACTGAGGAAAACATTAGCAAATCTGACTTTCAGTATATTCAGAGTAGTAACTATATACGGTTGAAATCCAAAATTGTTGAATACAGAAAAAAGATTTAAATAAGTAAAGAGCCCGTTAATATAACAAATATAAGATTATAATACTTATATAATAATAATTAACTATATAACTTACATAATAATAACTATAATAAAAACTTATATAATAATAATTATAAGATTATAATATAAAACTGAGGACAAATGTAGCAAATCTGAATTTCAGTATATTCAGAGTAGTTTACTGTATGGGATTCAAAACCAAAATTATTGGATACAGAAAAATGAAATTGAAATAAGTGAAGAGCCAATAAATACAACTTTATAAGATATTAATAATTTTAACTGAGGACAACAATAGCAAATCTGACGTTCCATATATTCAGAGTAGTTTACTGTATATGGTTGAAAACTAAAATTATTGAATACAGAAAAATAAGATTTAAATAAGTGAGGAGCCAGTTAATATAACTATTATAAGATTATAATTTAACTGACGACAACAATAGTAAATTTGACTTTACGTATATTCAGAGTAGTTTACTGAACGGGATTCAAAACCAAAATTATTGAATAGAGTGAAGTGACGAGACAATTAATATAATTAATATAAGATTATAATAATTTTAACCGACGACAACAATAGCAAATCTGACTTTTCACATATTCAGAGTAGTTTACTGTATACGGTGCAAGTCCAAAATGATTGAATACCGAAAAATAAGATTTTAATCAGTGAAGAGCCAATTAATATAACTATTTTAACATTATAACAATTTTAACTGAGGACAGCAATAACAAATTGACTTTCAGTATATTCAGAGTAGTTTACTGTATATGGTTCAAAACCGTAATTATTGAATGCAGAACAATAAGATTTAAATAAGTGAAGAGCCAATTAATATAATTATTATAAGATTATAATAATTTTAACAGAGGACAACAATAGCAAATCAGACTTTCCATATATTCAGAGTAGTTTACTGTATGGGATTCAAAACCAAATTATTGGATACTGAAAAGTAAGATTAAAATAAGTGAAGAGCCCATTAATATAACTATTATAAGATTGTTATTTTAACTGACGACAACAATAGGAGATCTGACTTTCCGTATATTCAGAGTAGTTTACTGAATGGGATTCAAAACCAAAATTATTGAATACAGTGAAGAGACGAAACAATTAATATAATTAATATAAGATTATAATAATTTTAACTGACGACAAAAGTAGCAAATCTGACTTTTCACATATTAAGAGGAGTTTACTCTATACGGTGCAAGTCCAAAATTATTGAATACCGAACAATAACATTTAGATAAGTTAAGAGCCAATTAATATGAGTACTATAAGATTATAATAATTTTAACTGATGCCATTAGCAAATCTGACTTTCAGTATATTCAGAGTAGTATACTGTATGGGATTCCAAAAAAAATTATTGGATACAGAAAAATATTCAGAGTAGTTTACTGAATGGGATTCCCAAGCAAAATTATTGAATACAGAACAATAAAATTTAAATAAGTGATGAGCAAATTAATATAATTATTATAAGATTATAATAGTTCTAACCGACGACAACAATAGAAAATCTGAATTTTCACATATTCAGAGTAGTTTACTGTATAGGGTTAAAAACAAAAATTATTGAATACCGAACAATAACATTTAAATAAGTGAAGAGCCAATTAATATGTGTTTTATAAGATTATAATAATTTTAACTGAGGAAAACAATAGCAAAACTGACTTTCAGTATAATCAGAGTAGTTTACTGTATGGGATTCAAAACCTAAATTATTGGATTCAGAAAAATAAGATTTAAATAAGTGAAGAGCCTTTCAATATAAATTTGTAGGATTATAATAATTTTAACTGAGGCTAATAAAAGGAAATCTGAATTTCTATATATTCATAGTAGTTTACTGTATATGGTTAAAAACCAAAATTATTGAATACCGAACAATAACATTTAAATAAGTTAAGAGTCAATTAATATGAGTATTATAAGATTATAATAATTTTAACTGAGGACAACATTAGCGAATCTGACTTTCAGTATATTCAGGGTAGTTTACTGTATGGGGTTCGAAACCAAAACTATTGTATACAGAAAAATAAGATTAAAATAAGTGAAGAGCCAATTAATACAACTTTATAAGATTATAATACTTTTAAGTGAGGACAAATATAGTAAATCTGACTTTCAGTATATTCAGAGTAGTTTACTGTATGGGATTCAAAACCTAAATTATTGGATTCAGAAAAATAAGATTTAAATAAGTGAATAGCCTTTCAATATAAATTTATAGGATTATAATAATTTTAACTGAGGCTAATAAAAGGAAATCTGAATTTCTATATATTCATAGTAGTTTACTGTATATGGTTAAAAACCAAAATTATTGAATACCGAACAATAACATTTAATATGAGTATTATAATAATATGAGTATTATAAGATTATAATAATTTTAACTGAGGACAACATTAGCAAATCTGACCTTCAGTATATTCAGAGCAGTTTACTGTATGGGATTCAAAACCAAAATTATTGGATACAGAAAAATTAGATTTAAATATTTAAAGAGCCAATTAATATAACTATTATAAGATTATAATAATTCTAACTGAGGAAAACATTAGCAAATCTGACTTTCAGTATATTCAGAGTAGTAACTATATATGGTTGAAATCCAAAATTGTTGAATACAGAAAAATAAGATTTAAATAATCAAAGAGGCCGTTAATATAACAAATACAAGATTATAATACTTATATAATAATAATTAACTATATAACTTACATAATAATAACTATAATAAAAACTTATATAATAATAATTATAAGATTATAATATAAAACTGAGGACAAATGTAGCAAATCTGAATTTCAGTATATTCAGAGTAGTTTACTGTATGGGATTCAAAAACCAAAATTATTGGATACAGAAAAATAAAATTGAAATAAGTGAAGAGCAAATAAATACAACTTTATAAGATATTAATAATTTTAACTGAGGACAATAATAACAAATCTGACGTTCCATATATTCAGAGTAGTTTACTGTATATGGTTGAAAACTAAAATTATTGAATACAGAAAAATAAGATTTAAATAAGTGAGGAGCCAGTTAATATAACTATTATAAGATTATAATTTAACTGACGACAACAATAGAAAGTTTGACTTTCCGTATATTCAGAGTAGTTTACTGAACGGGATTCAAAACCAAAATTATTGAATAGAGTGAAGTGACGAGACAATTAATATAATTAATATAAGATTATAATAATTTTAACTGACGACAACAATAGCAAATCTGACTTTTCACATATTCAGAGTAGTTTACTGTATACGGTGCAAGTCCAAAATTATTGAATACAGAACAATAAGATTTAAATAAGTGATGAGCAAATTAATATAATTATTATAAGATTATAATAGTTCTAACCGACGACAACAATAGAAAATCTGAATTTTCACATATTCAGAGTAGTTTACTGTATAGGGTTAAAAACAAAAATTATTGAATACCGAACAATAACATTTAAATAAGTGAAGAGCCAATTAATATGTGTTTTATAAGATTATAATAATTTTAACTGAGGAAAACAATAGCAAAACTGACTTTCAGTATAATCAGAGTAGTTTACTGTATGGGATTCAAAACCTAAATTATTGGATTCAGAAAAATAAGATTTAAATAAGTGAAGAGCCTTTCAATATAAATTTGTAGGATTATAATAATTTTAACTGAGGCTAATAAAAGGAAATCTGAATTTCTATATATTCATAGTAGTTTACTGTATATGGTTAAAAACCAAAATTATTGAATACCGAACAATAACATTTAAATAAGTTAAGAGTCAATTAATATGAGTATTATAAGATTATAATAATTTTAACTGAGGACAACATTAGCGAATCTGACTTTCAGTATATTCAGGGTAGTTTACTGTATGGGGTTCGAAACCAAAACTATTGTATACAGAAAAATAAGATTAAAATAAGTGAAGAGCCAATTAATACAACTTTATAAGATTATAATACTTTTAAGTGAGGACAAATATAGTAAATCTGACTTTCAGTATATTCAGAGTAGTTTACTGTATGGGATTCAAAACAAAAATTATTGGATACAGAAAAATATTCAGAGTAGTTTACTGAATGGGATTCCAAAGCAAAATTATTGAATACAGAACAATAAGATTTAAATAAGTGATGAGCCAATTAATATGTGTTTTATAAGATTATAATAATTTTAACTGAGGAAAACAATAGCAAATCTGACTTTCAGTATATTCAAAGTAGTTTACTGTATGGGATTCAAAACCTAAATTATTGGATTCAGAAAAATAAGATTTAAATAAGTGAATAGCCTTTCAATATAAATTTATAGGATTATAATAATTTTAACTGAGGCTAATAAAAGGAAATCTGAATTTCTATATATTCATAGTAGTTTACTGTATATGGTTAAAAACCAAAATTATTGAATACCGAACAATAACATTTAATATGAGTATTATAATAATATGAGTATTATAAGATTATAATAATTTTAACTGAGGACAACATTAGCAAATCTGACTTTCAGTATATTCAGAGCAGTTTACTGTATGGGATTCAAAACCAAAATTATTGGATACAGAAAAATTAGATTTAAATATTTAAAGAGCCAATTAATATAACTATTATAAGATTATAATAATTCTAACTGAGGAAAACATTAGCAAATCTGGCTTTCAGTATATTCAGAGTAGTAACTATATATGGTTGAAATCCAAAATTGTTGAATACAGAAAAATAAGATTTAAATAAGCAAAGAGGCCGTTAATATAACAAATACAAGATTATAATACTTATATAATAATAATTAACTATATAACTTACATAATAATAACTATAATAAAAACTTATATAATAATAATTATAAGATTATAATATAAAACTGAGGACAAATGTAGCAAATCTGAATTTCAGTATATTCAGAGTAGTTTACTGTATGGGATTCAAAACCAAAATTATTGGATACAGAAAAATAAAATTGAAATAAGTGAAGAGCAAATAAATACAACTTTATAAGATATTAATAATTTTAACTGAGGACAATAATAACAAATCTGACGTTCCATATATTCAGAGTAGTTTACTGTATATGGTTGAAAACTAAAATTATTGAATACAGAAAAATAAGATTTAAATAAGTGAGGAGCCAGTTAATATAACTATTATAAGATTATAATTTAACTGACGACAACAATAGAAAGTTTGACTTTCCGTATATTCAGAGTAGTCTACTGAACGGGATTCAAAGCCAAAATTATTGAATAGAGTGAAGTGACGAGACAATTAATATAATTAATATAAGATTATAATAATTTTAACTGACGACAACAATAGCAAATCTGACTTTTCACATATTCAGAGTAGTTTACTGTATACGGTGCAAGTCCAAAATGATTGAATACCGAAAAAAAAGATTTTAATCAGTGAAGAGCCAATTAATATAACTATTTTAACATTATAACAATTTTAACTGAGGACAGCAATAACAAATCTGACTTTCAGTATATTCAGAGTAGTTTACTGTATATGGTTCAAAACCGTAATTATTGAATGCAGAACAATAAGATTTAAATAAGTGAAGAGCCAATTAATATAATTTTTATAAGATTATAATAATTTTAACAGAGGACAACAATAGCAAATCTGACGTTCCATATATTCAGAGTAGTTTACTGTATATGGTTGAAAACTAAAATTATTGAATACAGAAAAATAAGATTTAAATAAGTGAGGAGCCAGTTAATATAAATATTATAAGATTATAATTTAACTGACGACAACAATAGAAAAATTGACTTTCCGTATATTCAGAGTAGTTTACTGAACGGGATTCAAAACCAAAATTATTGAATAGAGTGAAGTGACGAGACAATTAATATAATTAATATAAAATTATAATAATTTTAACTGAGGAAAACAATAGCAAATCTGACTTTCAGTATATTCAGAGTAGTTTACTGTATGGGATTCAAAACCAAAATTATTGGATACAGAAAAATAAGATTTAAATAAGTGAAGAACCTTTCAATATAAATGTATAGGATTATAATAATTTTAACTGAGGCTAATAAAAGGAAATCTGAATTTCCATATATTCAGAGTAGTTTACTGTATATGGTTGAAAACCAAAATTATTGAATACCGAGCAATAACATTTAAATAAGTGAAGAGCCAATTAATATGAGTATTATAAGATTATAATAATTTTAACTGAGGACAACATTAGCGAATCTGACTTTCAGTATATTCAGGGTAGTTTAATGTATGGGGTTTAAAACCAAAACTATTGGATACAGAAAAATAAGATTAAAATAAGTGAAGAGCCAAATAATACAACTTTATAAGATTATAATACTTTTAAGTGAGGACAAATATAGTAAATCTGACTTTCAGTGTATTCTGAGTAGTTTACTGTATGGGATTCAAAACAAAAATTATTGGATACAGAAAAATATTCAGAGTAGTTTACTGAATGGGATTCCAAAGCAAAATTATTGCATACAGAACAATAAGATTTAAATAAGTGATGAGCGAATTAATATAATTATTATAAGATTATAATAGTTCTAACTGACGACAACAATAGCAAATCTGACTTTTCACATATTCAGACTGGTTTACTGTATATGGTTAAAAACAAAAATTATTGAATACCGAGCAATAACATTTAAATAAGTGAAGAGCCAATTAATATGTGTTTTATAAGATTATAATAATTTTAACTGAGGAAACAATAGCAAATCTGACTTTCAGTATATTCAGAGTAGTTTACTGTATGGGATTCAAAACCTAAATTATTGGATTCAGAAAAATAAGATTTAAATAAGTGAAGAGCCTTTCAATATAAATTTATAGGATTATAATAATTTTAACTGAGGCAAATAAAAGGAAATCTGAATTTCTATATATTCATAGTAGTTTACTGTATATGGTTAAAAACCAAAATTATTGAATACCGAACAATAACATTTAAATAATTTAAGAGCCACTTAATATGAGTATTATAAGATTATAATAATTTTAACTGAGGACAACATTAGCAAATCTGACTTTCAGTATATTCAGAGTAGTTTACTGTATGGGATTCAAAACCAAAATTATTGGATACAGAAAAATTAGATTTAAATATTAAAAGAGCCAATTAATATAACTATTATAAGATTATAATAATTCTAACTGAGGAAAACATTAGCAAATCTGACTTTCAGTATTTAGAGTAGTAACTATATACGGTTGAAATCCAAAATTGTTGAATACAGAAAAATAAGATTTAAATAAGTAAAGAGCCCGTTAATGTAACAATTATAAGATTATAATACTTATATAATAATAATTAACTATATAACTTACATAATAATAACTATAATAATAACTTATATAATAATAATTATAAGATTATAATATAAAACTGAGGACAAATGTAGCAAATCTGAATTTCAGTATATTCAGAGTAGTTTACTGTATACGGTGCAAGTCCAAAATGATTTAATACCGAAAAATAAGATTTTAATCAGTGAAGAGCCAATTAATATAACTATTTTAACATTATAACAATTTTAACTGAGGACAGCAATAACAAATCTGACTTTCAGTATATTCAGAGTAGTTTACTGTATATGGTTCAAAACCGTAATTATTGAATGCAGAACAATAAGATTTAAATAAGTGAAGAGCCAATTAATATAATTTTTATAAGATTATAATAATTTTAACAGAGGACAACAATAGCAAATCAGACTTTCCATATATTCAGAGTAGTTTACTGTATGGGATTCAAAACCAAATTATTGGATACTGAAAAGTAAGATTAAAATAAGTGAAGAGCCCATTAATATAACTATTATAAGATTATTATTTTAACTGACGACAACAATAGGAGATCTGACTTTCCGTATATTCAGAGTAGTTTACTGAATGGGATTCAAAACCGAAATTATTGAATACAGTGAAGTGACGAGACAATTAATATAATTAATATAAGGTTATAATAACTTTAACTGACGACAAAAGTAGCAAATCTGACTTTTCACTTATTAAGAGGAGTTTACTCTATACGGTGCAAGTCCAAAATTATTGAATACCGAACAATAACATTTAGATAAGTTAAGAGCCAATTAATATGAGTACTATAAGATTATAATAATTTTAACTGAGGCCATTAGCAAATCTGACTTTCAGTATATTCAGAGTAGTATACTGTATGGGATTCCAAAAAAAAATTATTGGATACAGAAAAATATTCAGAGTAGTTTACTGAATGGGATTCCCAAGCAAAATTATTGAATACAGAACAATAAGATTTAAATAAGTGATGAGCAAATTAATATAATTATTATAAGATTATAATAGTTCTAACCGACGACAACAATAGAAAATCTGAATTTTCACATATTCAGAGTAGTTTACTGTATATGGTTAAAAACCAATATTATTGAATACCGAACAATAACATTTAAATAAGTGAAGAGCCAATTAATATGAGTACTATAAGATTATAATAATTTTAACTGAGGACATTAGCAAATCTGACTTTCAGTATATTCAGGGTAGTTTACTGTATGGGATTCAAAACCAAAATTATTGGATACAGAAAAATTAGATTAAAATAAGTGAAGAGCCAATTAATACAACTTTATAAGATTATAATACTTTTAAGTGAGGACAAATATAGTAAATCTGACTATCAGTATATTCAGAGTAGTTTACTGTATGGGATTCAAAACCAAAATTATTGGATACGGAAAAATAAGATTTAAATAAGTGAAGATCCCATTAATATAACTATTATAAGATTATAGTACTTATATAATAATTAACTATATAACTTATATAATAATAACTATAATAATAACTTATATAATAATAATTATAATATTATAATATAAAACTGAGGACAAATATAGCAAATGTGAATTTCAGTATGTGGGATTCAAAACCATAATTATTGGATACAGAAAAATAAGATTTCAATAAGTGAGGAGCCAGTTAATATAATTATTATAAGATTATAATAATTTTAACTGAGGAAAACAATAGCAGTTCTGACTTTCATTGTATTCAGAGTAGTTTACTGTATGCGATTGAAGCCCAAAATTATTGGATACAGAAAAATAAGATTTAAATAAGTGAAGAGCCTTTCAATATAAATTTATTGGATTATAATTATTTTAACTGAGGCTAATAAAAGGAAATCTGAATTTCCTTATATTCAGAGTAGTTTACTGTATATGGTTAAAAACCAAAATTATTGAATACCGAGCAATAACATTTAAATAAGTGAAGAGCCAATTAATATGAGTATTATAAGATTATAATAATTTTAACTGAGGACAACATTAGCGAATCTGACTTTCAGTATATTCAGGGTAGTTTACTGTATGGGATTCCAAAGCAAAATTATTGAATACAGAACAATAAGATTTAAATAAGTGATGAGCAAATTAATATAATTATTATAAGATTATAATAGTTCTAACTGACGACAACAATAGCAAATCTGACTTTTCACATATTCAGAGTAGTTTACTGTATAGGGTTAAAAACAAAAATTATTGAATACCGAACAATAACATTTAAATAAGTGAAGAGCCAATTAATATGTGTTTTATAAAATTATAATAATTTTAACTGAGGAAAACAATAGCAAAACTGACTTTCAGTACAATCAGAGTAGTTTACTGTATGGGATTCAAAACCTAAATTATTAGATTCAGAAAAATAAGATTTAAATAAGTGAAGAGCCTATCAATATAAATTTATAGGATTATAATAATTTTAACTGAGGCTAATAAAAGGAAATCTGAATTTCTATATATTCATAGTAGTTTACTGTATATGGTTAAAAACCAAAATTATTGAATACCGAACAATAACATTTAAATAAGTTAAGAGCTAATTAATATGAGTATTATAAGATTATAATAATTTTAACTGAGGACAACATTAGCAAATCTGACTTTCAGTATATTCAGAGTAGTTTACTGTATGGGATTCAAAACCAAAATTATTGGATACAGAAAAATTAGATTCAAATATTAAAAGAGCCAATTAATATAACTATTATAAGATTATAATAATTCTAACTGAGGAAAACATTAGCAAATCTGACTTTCAGTATATTCAGAGTAGTAACTATATACGGTTGAAATCCAAAATTGTTGAATACAGAAAAATAAGATTTAAATAAGTAAAGAGGCCGTTAATATAACAAATATAAGATTATAATACTTATATAATAATAATTAACTATATAACTTACATAATAATAACTATAATAAAAAGTTATAAAATAATAATTATAAGATTATAATATAAAACTGAGGACAAATGTAGCAAATGTGAATTTCAGTATATTCAGAGTAGTTTACTGTATGGGATTCAAAACCAAAATTATTGAATAGAGTGAAGTGACGAGACAATTAATATAATTAATATAAGATTATAATAATTTTAACTGAGGAAAACAATAGCAAATCTGACTTTCAGTATATTCAGAGTAGTTTACTGTATGGGATTCAAAACCAAAATTATTGGATACAGAAAAATAAGATTTAAATAAGTGAAGAGCCTTTCAATATAAATGTATAGGATTATAATAATTTTAACTGAGGCTAATAAAAGGAAATCTGAATTTCCATATATTCAGAGTAGTTTACTGTATATGGTTAAAAACCAAAATTATTGAATACCGAGCAATAACATTTAAATAAGTGAAGAGCCAATTAATATGAGTATTATAAGATTATAATAATTTTAACTGAGGACAACATTAGCGAACCTGACTTTCAGTATATTCAGGGTAGTTTACTGTATGGGGTTTAAAACCAAAACTATTGGATACAGAAAAATAAGATTAAAATAAGTGAAGAGCCAAATAATACAACTTTATAAGATTATAATACTTTTAAGTGAGGACAAATATAGTAAATCAAACTATCAGTGTATTCAGAGTAGTTTACTGTATGGGATTCAAAACAAAAATTATTGGATACAGAAAAATATTCAGAGTAGTTTACTGAATGGGATTCCAAAGCAAAATTATTGAATACAGAACAATAAGATTTAAATAAGTGATGAGCAAATTAATATAATTATTATAAGATTATAATAGTTCTAACCGACGACAACAATAGCAAATCTGACTTTTCACATATTCAGACTGGTTTACTGTATATGGTTAAAAACATAAATTATTGAATACCGAACAATAACATTTAAATAAGTGAAGAGCCAATTAATATGTGTTTTATAAGATTATAATAATTTTAACTGAGGAAAACAATAGCAAATCTGACTTTCAGTATATTCAGAGTAGTTTACTGTATGGGATTCAAAACCTAAATTATTGGATTCAGAAAAATAAGATTTAAATAAGTGAAGAGCCTGTCAATATAAATTTATAGGATTATAATAATTTTAACTGAGGCTAATAAAAGGAAATCTGAATTTCTATATATTCATAGTAGTGTTGTGATTGTAAAAATTAAGAATTGGGCCCTCTAAATGGTTTTGGTAGTATAAGCCAGTATTGGGTTCACAACGAGGAAATAGGAAAGTGTCGACGCAGAAGTTTACGCTAAGAAGAATTATCTTTGCTATTTTGCTGACTGAAATTCAAAGGTGATTGACTGGTAGAACAGTTGTGAAACAAGGAAGAATATGTTGTTAAAAGTAAAGAAATAGTATTGAACCGGGAAATCGCAATTAAGGGTTTTTACGTCACGGATGCCAATCGGAGCAATGACTTGACCACGGAAGTTTATTTAAACAGGTGAAAACTGTTCACCTCGTTTTGTAAAAGATTCGTGGCTCTCGACTCGACATGGGACGACGTCAAGGCTGGGCGCCTCGGCGCAAGTATATCTTTATAGTGTAAAGACAACCAGAAGTGTAAAAAATGTAAGTAACCATGTAATTTCTTTTGTATGTTACTTAATTTTAATAATGTAATAAAATCTAGTCATTTTGGGTTTTTATAAACTGGCATTTATATTTTTAGTGCAACGCAATACTGTCCTTCTTTTCCTCACCGTGTGTTAATATTTTTATGTAATTAATCAAATCGGGCCATCCTGATAAAGTCGTAATCCCGGGAAAAATGGTGTCAGAAATAGTTAGGGCCCCGGGATACGACAAATTGGTGTCAAGAAGTGGGCGAATTCAACGCGGGACGAAATTAGTGTAAAGAAGTGGGCGAACTCACCGCGATGTCAGAAGAAATAAATTACGTATTTTAAGTTTAAATTAATATTTTTTTTGAAAATTTGTAGAGTAATGTTGTAAATTTTTTTTAGAGTGATATTTGTAAAGAAAATAATTTGTGTTTGTGTAATTATTAATTGAAATGCCAATGTTAGGGTTAAAGGAAATAAAATTTTTTGTTTGTCATTTTAAGAATAGACCGGATTATAATAAGTTGAGGAATGTGCGGATTAAAGATTAAAAATATTTGTTTAATGTTAAAGGTTGTGATTAATTGAGATAAATTAATTTTTTTAAATTTTTGTTAAGTTAAGTAATATAATGTTTTACAGTAGCAATTTATTAAGTAGACCAGGGGTAATTAAATAAAATTAAAGAGTAATAATAATAATAATTTAATAGGAAAGGTTTAATTTATAAGAATGTTTAAATTGGAAATTGCAAAAGAAGATAAAGCTTTGAGAATTAAATAAATTAATATAGACAATGATAATGAGTTTGGTCAGAAATTAAAATTTGTAGAAGATATTTTGAAAATGGGAAATGAACGGGAAGGACTTGGAAGAAATAATAAGTTTTTACGAGGGCATAACAGAAAGTTTAAGTAATAATAAAACGTAAAACCCCCAAAATTTTTAAGAGTAACGAGAGATAGGTTTAATTTTTTTTTAAAGAAAATATTGGTCAGATAATTTGTCAATTTGAAGAAGTTTTAAAAATTACAAGCAAGATAACATTCATTTAAATATTTAATGAAAGAGGAATGTTTACTGTAGATAATGTAAGTTAGTCAAGGGAACAGATATTTTGTTACATTACAGAAATCAGCTGTAGGAAAATGAGAATGCTGAGGTGACATGTTATAGCACAATGACTTGTATTGACATCGTAATAATAATTAATTTTTTCAGTGCATAGTAAATAACAGGAGATAAAATTGTTGAGAGGGATGAAACAGGAACATGGGTGCGAGAGAGGCGTACGGGGAGAGTAAATTTAAGGGTCAAAAGGTAAACAGTTGGTAAAAATACTAAAGTAATAGCGAAAAGGGGTAAAGGGAGCAGTCGAAAAAAAAACCGCAAGGAGAAAAAGGGAGAAAATACACTTAGTTTTGTTGTAATATGTCCGTTAGGAATTCACCAAGCGGGAATTCTGGGTTTAGATTATTTTTTTTGAGTAAACACAATTTGCCTATTATTATCAGGGTACATCGCATGTACTGGCGTACAGCGGGGAATTAAATCTCGGGAATCAACCGATGACGTGAAACTAGGAGGAAAAATTTCGGTCTGATCCGCCGAAATAGTCCGTGTTATTCTCCGGAAAACACAACCCAAGGACACCTCCGAAAATGTTTCAAGAACAAAGGTTGCCAGGGAGAGGTCCTACGGGAATCCACCCCTGCGAGTCAGTCAAAATGCAGGTAGGATGTCAAATGTTAATAGTAGAATTGTGAAGGTGCCTCCAGAGAAAAAATGTGAAATGATAATATGAGAAGTAAAAGTGAAAATGGGATGCGCGTCCACGAGAGAAACTTATTAGAGAGAATAAGAAGTTAATAGTAAATAAAGAAGTTACTGTGGAGGACAGGGAAACTTTGGAACCCAAAGGGGTTGGGCATATATGGAAGATATATTGCTAGGTAATTAAAAGATAGTGGACAATTAAAAGCGAAGGAGGACTCAAATAAAATGTGTAAAGTGTAAGACGGAAGAAATAGAAATCGTGAGAAAGAAAAAACGCATAGGACATATTACTGGGTAGTAACAGAAAGGGAGAACATTAGTAAAGCAGATAGAATAAAGTATTGCAGAAAGAAAAAATGAATTAAGGTGTATTAGAGCAATCAAAGACCGGATTAAGACAGGCGAGGCACGTCCTGTAGAGAAAGAACCCTACCCCATACCATCATAAGATCATCAACTCCCGTAGACCGAGCCCATCGTATTAAATTTGAAAAAAAAAAGAGAGCCTGATGAAATAAATAAAATGGTGTCAGAATTTAATTTCATAATACAATACAAGTGAAATAAATTGAAAGGAAAAATTTGTAGTTGTGAGAATATTTAAGAATTTAAAAAGGCATTGCGTATAATTGAAGTTTAGGGTGACTTGAGGGAAGGACAGGTCAAAATTTGTTTTTTTTTTTGTAAAAGTATAAATGAGCCAGGTAAGACATTTTTTTTTAGTAAGATATTGCATGTTGTAACATTTTGGATAAGGATATGTATTATCAGTTGTGGGAATTTTATGGGTCAAATGCTAGAATTACAGAATATTAATATTAGATAGTACTGTGCAAGGGATATGTTGTTCATTTAGGTCAATAACAAGGGTGTCATTTTTTATATTTCAAATGTTTATTGAGTGCAACCGTAAATATTAAGTTTTATGGAATAATGAGTTAAAACAGTTTTAGTGAGAAAACTGTGCAGATAAATGGTTATTATGTTGAATATCATACATGTGGATAAAAAGGGAAGAAATGGATGTAAATGAATTTACAGAGTGTAAAGAATTAGGATTGTATGAGAATTTTTTTTTTTTTTGTTGTATCAAGTAACGAGTGTACACTTAAAATAAGAAATAGATTTTAATGGGAAGTTAAGAAAAGGAAAGAAATAAAATTTGTTGGGATAATATAATGTCAATGTTTAAATATGAGTTTTAATAAATATATAGGTGATGGAATAGTTTTGTCTATCGTGGAATTTTAAGCAACGATAGAGTTCATTAATCATATTTATTACTGAGGATTATAGGGGACAAGTGAAAAAAAACGAATGATAGGCATTTTCAGTGATTTAGATTAAGAGAATTTTGTATGTTTCAGGTAACCCATGGATATGCACATGATCAACAACACCGGCACTGGGAGTGAACGGCTAACAGCACCAAGAATTAATAAATAATTTTTTGCAGGAAATTGATTAATTAGTTTGTGTAAGGGTATATAAAAGTAACATTGGGAAAGTATAAAAATTGTAAAATTGAATATGTTTTGTAACAGAATAGGATTTCGCGTGTAGACGTAATTTTAATAGAGGCCATAAAATATTGCAGAAAATTTTAGTAATTGTTATTGTTAAATGAATTGAGTTTTTTTGTAATTTTTTTTTGGAAGGTTAGTCATTGGATTGAGGGCATGTGCAAATGATATACAAAGTTCAGAATAGATGATCAGTGTTCTGTTCTTTGCGAAGTCAAGTGTGTGTCGCTTAACCAAGAAGTATACCGTATAGTGTTTGATTTAATTAGGAGAGAAAATGAAGAAAAGTTTTAAAAATGAATTGTTTAAAGGAAATATAAATTACGGGAAGTTTTTTTTAAATTAAATGGGAATTTTAAATTATTTGAACCAACAGCCACTTGAAACATATCGTATCGGGACGTGCACACCCAAGCGATTTGCTTCAATTGTGTTTGGAGGAAAGCCGCAGAACGATGTAATTTTTGAATTTTGGTTCAGTTATTTAAATCAAGGGAAATATAGCATTATTGGAAGTAAACAAGAGTTAGGTGTTTTCCATTTAAGGGTAATTGATTGTTTTTATTTATAAGAGGATAATTAATTTTTTTTTTTTTTATAATGTTACTGACAAATGTTCAAGTTGATTATGATTTTTTTTTCAAGGGAGAGTGGGAACCAGATGATTTCCAATTTAAAAAAAAAAAAAAAAAAAAAAAAATTATGTTTTAGTTTTGATTTAATTTTAACCGGTTGCAAATATTAAATATTGTTTGGAATAAGTAGATTTTGAGGGATAATATTATCTGTGTTACAGATTAAATCGCATTTTATTAATAACTGTTTTTTTCCATATGTTATAGTTGGTTGAACGAACGGCCAGAATATCACATAGCAGTTCCGACCAACAAGAATGCAGAGGTAGCACATTCCATAACGTTGCATGCAGACAATATAGCAAGTCCAGCTGACGCGAAGAAATTAAACCCAAGGTCAAGAACAACTGAAGTATCATCTATATTACAGCAAGGGATTTTATCAGAATTTTTTTTTTAGACAACATTTAAGTAAATTAGGTTAAGCAATAGGGAAGTACCAGTATATTTAAAGGCATAGGATTTTTTTTAAATGATAGGAAGAAATCAAAGATTTTTTTTTTAATTGAGACAGATTTTTAATTTATCAGGGTAATATATTAGGTTAACGTATTTAAGAATTAATTGAACATAAAAGGAAAAAAAAAAGAGAAAGTAAACAAAATATTGAAATTTTATGAAAGATAGTTAGTGTGTCAAGCCGTTACCTTTGGTATCCATGACATGTATAAGTAAATTATTAAGAATAACCGGAATTAAATGATAAAACTTTCAGTCACCTCGGAGTACAGGGCAAAAACGCAAACCAACAGAAAAAGAAGATTAAGCAAAGAAAAATAATACAACGCAAAGACAACAAACTGTACGCATTACGACATGCGACGACGATGTCAACATTCAAGTATAACTAAGGATTTTATATCTGTATCAGTATAAGAGAACTATGGAAGACATACACAAACCCCGTCCGAACCCACCTACCGTGCGTTCGGGCTAGGGGGGGGGGTAATGTTGTGATTGTAAAAATTAAGAATTGGGCCCTCTAAATGGTTTTGGTAGTATAAGCCAGTATTGGGTTCACAACGAGGAAATAGGAAAGTGTCGACGCAGAAGTTTACGCTAAGAAGAATTATCTTTGCTATTTTGCTGACTGAAATTCAAAGGTGATTGACTGGTAGAACAGTTGTGAAACAAGGAAGAATATGTTGTTAAAAGTAAAGAAATAGTATTGAACCGGGAAATCGCAATTAAGGGTTTTTACGTCACGGATGCCAATCGGAGCAATGACTTGACCACGGAAGTTTATTTAAACAGGTGAAAACTGTTCACCTCGTTTTGTAAAAGATTCGTGGCTCTCGACTCGACATGGGACGACGTCAAGGCTGGGCGCCTCGGCGCAAGTATATCTTTATAGTGTAAAGACAACCAGAAGTGTAAAAAATGTAAGTAACCATGTAATTTCTTTTGTATGTTACTTAATTTTAATAATGTAATAAAATCTAGTCATTTTGGGTTTTTATAAACTGGCATTTATATTTTTAGTGCAACGCAATACTGTCCTTCTTTTCCTCACCGCGTGTTAATATTTTTATGTAATTAATCAATTCGGGCCATCCTGATAAAGTCGTAATCCCGGGAAAAATGGTGTCAGAAATAGTTAGGGCCCCGGGACATGACAGTAGTTTACTGTATATGGTTAAAAACCAAAATTATTGAATACCGAACAATAACATTTAAATAATTTAAGAGCCAATTAATATGAGTATTATAAGATTATAATAATTCTAACTGAGGAAAACATTAGCAAATCTGACTTTCAGTATTTAGAGTAGTAACTATATACGGTTGAAATCCAAAATTGTTGAATACAGAAAAATAAGATTTAAATAAGTAAAGAGCCCGTTAATATAACAATTATAAGATTATAATACTTATATAATAATAATTAACTATATAACTTACATAATAATAACTATAATAATAACTTATATAATAATAATTATAAGATTATAATATAAAACTGAGGACAAATGTAGCAAATCTGAATTTCAGTATATTCAGAGTAGTTTACTGTATGGGATTCAAAACCAAAATTATTGGATACAGAAAAATAAAATTGAAATATGTGAAGAGCCAATAAATACAACTTTATAAGATATTAATAATTTTAACTGAGGACAACAATAGCAAATCTGACGTTCCATATATTCAGAGTAGTTTACTGTATATGGTTGAAAACTAAAATTATTGAATACAGAAAAATAAGATTTAAATAAGTGAGGAGCCAGTTAATATAACTATTATAAGATTATAATTTAACTGACGACAACAATAGAAAATTTGACTTTCCGTATATTCAGAGTAGTTTACTGAACGGGATTCAAAACCAAAATTATTGAATAGAGTGAAGTGACGAGACAATTAATATAATTAATATAAGATTATAATAATTTTAACTGACGACAACAATAGCAAATCTGACTTTTCACATATTCAGAGTAGTTTACTGTATACGGTGCAAGTCCAAAATGATTGAATACCGAAAAATAAGATTTTAATCAGTGCACAGCCAATTAATATAACTATTTTAACATTATAACAATTTTAACTGAGGACAGCAATAACAAATCTGACTTTCAGTATATTCAGAGTAGTTTACTGTATATGGTTCAAAACCGTAATTATTGAATGCAGAACAATAAGATTTAAATAAGTGAAGAGCCAATTAATATAATTATTATAAGATTATAATAATTTTAACAGAGGACAACAATAGCAAATCAGACTTTCCATATATTCAGAGTAGTTTACTGTATGGGATTCAAAACCAAATTATTGGATACTGAGAAGTAAGATTAAAATAAATGTAGAGCCCATTAATATAACTATTATAAGATTATTATTTTAACTGACGACAACAATAGGAGATCTGACTTTCCGTATATTCAGAGTAGTTTACTGAATGGGATTCAAAACCAAAATTATTGAATACAGTGAAGTGACGAGACAATTAATATAATTAATATAAGATTATAATAATTTTAACTGACGACAAAAGTAGCAAATCTGACTTTTCACATATTAAGAGGAGTTTACTCTATACGGTGCAAGTCCAAAATTATTAAATACCGAACAATAACATTTAGATAAGTTAAGAGCCAATTAATATGAGTACTATAATATTATAATAATTTTAAATGAGGCCATTAGCAAATCTGACTTTCAGTATATTCAGAGTAGTATACTGTATGGGATTCCAAAAAAAAATTATTGGATACAGAAAAATATTCAGAGTAGTTTACTGAATGGGATTCCCAAGCAAAATTATTGAATACAGAACAATAAGATTTAAATAAGTGATGAGCAAATTAATATAATTATTATAAGATAATAATAGTTCTAACTGACGACAACAATAGCAAATCTGACTTTTCACATATTCAGAGTAGTTTACTGTATAGGGTTAAAAACAAAAATTATTGAATACCGAACAATAACATTTAAATAAGTGAAGAGCCAATTAATATGAGTACTATAAGATTATAATAATTTTAACTGAGGACATTAGCAAATCTGACTTTCAATATATTCAGGGTAGTTTACTGTATGGGATTCAAAACCAAGTGACGACAATGATCGGCATGTGGAAATCAGAAACGAAGCTGGAAGACCACTAAATACTCCGAACGATAGAACATTTACAAAAGAAGAAATTGAAATGGTTATTAATTCAATGGATGCAAGCAAGGCACCAGGAGAAAATGGCATTACAGTTGATATAATTAGGCAAGTCTTCAACCTACTACCCAAATTCTTAACAGAACTATACAATGGATGCCTCAGGAATGGATGTTTTCCCAAAATATGGAAGCGAGCAAAAATAATACCAATAGTAAAACCAGGGAAAGAAAACTCAGAAGAGGTAACCAAATTTAGACCAATTAGCCTTCTAAATGTATCAGGAAAAATTCTAGAAAAGCTCTTAATACGCAGAATAATGCACCATATGTATAGTAACAATATTATGAATCAACGCCAATTTGGATTTACACCTCAAACTAATACAGTAGATGCAGTAATGGAACTAAAGAAAACAATACAAGAAAGCTTACAAGAAGGTCATTACGTTGCTCTCATCAGTTTAGATATTAAAGGGGCCTTCGACGCGGCATGGTGGCCGTATATACTTAAAGCACTAAGAGACGCGCGATGTCCTGGAAATATCTATGAACTGTCTAAAAGCTACTTTAGTGAGAGAACAGCTTCAATAACACTAAACAGTATCTCTGTTCAAAAAACCATAAGCAAGGGCTGTCCACAAGGGTCGTGCTGTGGACCGGGTTTTTGGAATGTCCAATATAATGCACTTTTGAATGTAGAATACAGCACACACACAACAGTATTGGCCTTTGCTGACGATTTCCTGATGATTGTCAAGGGAAGAAGCCTCCTTGAACTAGAAAACTATGCCAACCACGACTTGTACAAAGTAGAGAGTTGGGCTAAGAATCACAAAATCACATTCAATGAGCAGAAATCGAGACTGTTGGTAATAACAAGAAAAAGACCAAGGACAGCAATTGATCTTAAAATTTTTCTGAATAACAAGAATATTCCACAATCGGAAAGTATAAAGTATATTGGCATAATAATTGATAGGAAGTTTAATTTCCAAGAACATATCAATGAAGTAACCCAAAAATGTACTCATCTCATACATTCATTGGCAAAATCGGCAAAAATAAATTGGGGATTAAGCCACGATGTAATGAGAGTTATTTACAAAGGTGCTATCTTACCAATTCTGTCATATGGAGTACCAGTCTGGAGTGAGGCCATTAATAAAAAACATAATGCTGCAAAACTTAAGCGAGTACAGAGATTAATCAATATCAAAATAGCAAAGGCATTCCGTACAACTTCATATGAAGCATTGTGTACGCTAACAAACACTACCCCAATAATTCTAGAATTGCAAAAGTTGGCAACACTATATGAAATCAAAAAAGGAAACCAGAAGGACACAATTGAAAGGCCAAGACACTATTCGATATGGCCACATCCAGCTGATATATACACCATAAAAACAAAGGAAGATACCATAGAATACAGAGTGGACATTTATACTGACGGCAGCAAAGGAGACACAGGAGTAGGCGCAGGTATAGCAATATTTGTCGATAAAAAACCAGCCATCCAGCTACAATACAGGCTAAAAGATCACTGCTCAAACAATCAGGCTGAACAGCTTGCGATCTTAAAGGCCCTAGAATATTTAGAAAAAGATCAGCACAGTCCTAACGACCAAAAAATAGCAGCTATCCATACAGATAGTAGAATAACTTTAGATTCGTTAAAAAATCCAACCAATCAACTTCACTTAATAGCATCAATCAGAGAAAAAACTAGAGAATTGGAAGCAAAACATTGAACAATCCACTTTACCTGGATCAAGGCACACAACGGGAATATCGGTAACGAAACAGCTGACCGTCTAGCAAAAGAGGCTGCAGGGAACGACGACATACCAGTGAGTTACGATCGTAAACCACTAAGTTCAGTGCTAAACGAACTACAGACAATAAGTGTTAATAAATGGGAAGAAGAATGGAACAGTACAAAAAACGGTACAGTGACAAAGACGTTTCTCCCCAGTATAAAAGACAGGTTAAAAATAAACGTACCGCTAAGTGGAAAAATAACTAGCTTCTTAACAGGCCATGGGAAAATGAACTCATACTATTTCCGATTTAATATAACAACCAGTCCTATGTGTACGTGTGGAAACGAAGAACAAACAGTGGATCACCTACTATTTAAATGTATCAAACTTGAAAGGGAAAGACTAATTTTTAAGAACAATATGATAAGTAAACATGGAAAATGGACATTTGACAAAATCAAATTAATGCGCTATTATACACAAGAACTAATCGCATTCATTAATTCGATAGATTTAGATAAGCTGTAAAAGAATGAAGTAGTAATACAAGTAGTTAACTAATATATCAGAAATACAGGAGATTAACTAATATTATATAAATAGAGTATACCTACATGTTAAATAATATTGTAAAGAATAGTATGAAAATTGAGTTTTAATAAGGTAATGAATAAGTTCCACAGTCACCAGCCATAGAATAAGGAAGATAAAAGACAGTATATTGTATGCATTAAAATGTAATATTAGTAATTAGTGCATGTAGTATTACTCTCATTGTAATGGGACATGCAGTTAAATAAACAAATTAAAAAAAAAAAAAAAAACCAAAATTATTGGATACGGAAAAATAAGATTTAAATAAGTGAAGAGCCTTTCAATATAAATTTATAGGATTATAATAATTTTAACTGAGGATAATAAAAGGAAATCTGAATTTCTATATATTCAGAAGAGTTTACTGTATATGATTAAAAAACAAAATTGTTGAATACAGAAAAATAAGATTTAAATAAGTAAATAGCCCATTACTATAACTATTATAAGATTATAGTACATATATAATAATAATTAACTATATAACTTATATAATAATAACTATAATAATAACTTATATAATAATAATTATAATATTATAATATCAAACTGAGGACAATTTTAGCAAATGTGAATTTCAGTATATGGGATTCAAAACCATAATTATTGGATACAGAAAAATAAGATTTCAATAAGTGAGGAGCCAGTTAATAAAATTATTATAAGATTATAATCATTTTAACTGAGGACAACATTAGCGAATCTGACTTTCAGTATATTCAGGGTAGTTTACTGTATGGGGTTCAAAACCAAAACTATTGTATACAGAAAAATAAAATTGAAATAAGTGAAGAGCCAATTAATACAACTTTATAAGATTATAATACTTTTAAGTGAGGACAAATATAGTAAATCTGACTTTCAGTATATTCAAAGTAGTTTACTGTATGGGATTCAAAACAAAAATTATTGGATACAGAAAAATATTCAGAGTAGTTTACTGAATGGGATTCCAAAGCAAAATTATTGAATACAGAACAATAAGATTTAAATAAGTGATGAGCAAATTAATATAATTATTATAAGATTATAATAGTTCTAACTGACGACAACAATAGCAAATCTGACTTTTCACATATTCAGAGTAGTTTACTGTATAGGGTTAAAAACAAAAATTATTGAACACCGAACAATAACATTTAAATAAGTGAAGAGCCAATTAATATGTGTTTTATAAGATTATAATAATTTTAACTGAGGAAAACAATAGCAAAACTGACTTTCAGTATAATCAGAGTAGTTTACTGTATGGGATTCAAAACCTAAATTATTGGATTCAGAAAAATAAGATTTAAATAAGTGAAGAGCCTTTCAATATAAATTTATAGGATTATAATAATTTTAACTGAGGCTAATAAAAGGAAATCTGAATTTCTATATATTCATAGTAGTTTACTGTATATGGTTAAAAACCAAAATTATTGAATACCGAACAATAACATTTAAATAAGTTAAGAGTCAATAAATATGAGTATTATAAGATTATAATAATTTTAACTGAGGACAACATTAGCGAATCTGACTTTCAGTATATTCAGGGTAGTTTACTGTATGGGGTTCAAAACCAAAACTATTGTATACAGAAAAATAAAATTGAAATAAGTGAAGAGCCAATTAATACAACTTTATAAGATTATAATACTTTTAAGTGAGGACAAATATAGTAAATCTGACTTTCAGTATATTCAAAGTAGTTTACTGTATGGGATTCAAAACAAAAATTATTGGATACAGAAAAATATTCAGAGTAGTTTACTGAATGGGATTCAAAACCAAAATTATTGAATACAGTGAAGTGACGAGACAATTAATATAATTAATATAAGGTTATAATAACTTTAACTGACGACAAAAGTAGCAAATCTGACTTTTCACATATTAAGAGGAGTTTACTCTATACGGTGCAAGTCCAAAATTATTGAATACCGAACAATAACATTTAGATAAGTTAAGAGCCAATTAATATGAGTACTATAAGATTATAATAATTTTAACTGAGGAAAACAATAGCAGTTCTGACTTTCATTGTATTCAGAGTAGTTTACTGTATGCGATTGAAGCCCAAAATTATTGGATACAGAAAAATGAGATTTAAATAAGTGAAGAGCCTTTCAATATAAATTTATTGGATTATAATAATTTTAACTGAGGCTAATAAAAGGAAATCTGAATTTCCATATATTCAGAGTAGTTTACTGTATATGGTTAAAAACCAAAATTATTGAATACCGAGCAATAACATTTAAATAAGTGAAGAGCCAATTAATATGAGTATTATAAGATTATAATAATTTTAACTGAGGACAACATTAGCGAATCTGACTTTCAGTATATTCAGGGTAGTTTACTGTATGGGGTTCAAAACCAAAACTATTGTATACAGAAAAAATAAAATTGAAATAAGTGAAGAGCCAATTAATACAACTTTATAAGATTATAATACTTTTAAGTGAGGACAAATATAGTAAATCTGACTTTCAGTATATTCAGAGTAGTTTACTGTATGGGATTCAAAACAAAAATTATTGGATACAGAAAAATATTCAGAGTAGTTTACTGAATGGGATTCCAAAGCAAAATTATTGAATACAGAACAATAAGATTTAAATAAGTGATGAGACAATTAATATGTGTTTTATAAGATTATAATAATTATAACTGAGGAAAACAATAGCAAATCTGACTTTCAGTATATTCAGAGTAGTTTACTGTATGGGATTCAAAACCTAAATTATTGGATTCAGAAAAATAAGATTTTAATAAGTGAAGAGCCTTTCAATATAAATTTATAGGATTATAATAATTATAACTGAGGCTAATAAAAGGAAATCTGAATTTCTATATATTCATAGTAGTTTACTGTATATGGTTAAAAACCAAAATTATTGAATACCGAACAATAACATTTAAATAAGTTAAGAGCCAATTAATATGAGTATTATAAGATTATAATAATTTTAACTGAGGACAACATTAGCAAATCTGACTTTCAGTATATTCAGAGCAGTTTACTGTATGGGATTCAAAACCAAAATTATTGGATACAGAAAAATTAGATTTAAATATTTAAAGAGCCAATTAATATAACTATTATAAGATTATAATAATTCTAACTGAGGAAAACATTAGCAAATCTGACTTTCAGTATATTCAGAGCAGTAACTATATATGGTTGAAATCCAAAATTGTTGAATACAGAAAAATAAGATTTAAATAAGTAAAGAGCCCGTTAATATAACAAATATAAGATTATAATACTTATATAATAATAATTAACTATATAACTTACATAATAATAACTATAATAAAAACTTATATAATAATAATTATAAGATTATAATATAAAACTGAGGACAAATGTAGCAAATCTGAATTTCAGTATATTCAGAGTAGTTTACTGTATGGGATTCAAAACCAAAATTATTGGATACAGAAAAATAAAATTGAAATAAGTGAAGAGCCAATAAATACAACTTTATAAGATATTAATAATTTTAACTGAGGACAACAATAGCAAATCTGACGTTCCATATATTCAGAGTAGTTTACTGTATATGGTTGAAAACTAAAATTATTGAATACAGAAAAATAAGATTTAAATAAGTGAGGAGCCAGATAATATAACTATTATAAGATTATAATTTAACTGACGACAACAATAGTAAATTTGACTTTCCGTATATTCAGAGTAGTTTACTGAACGGGATTCAAAACCAAAATTATTGAATAGAGTGAAGTGACGAGACAATTAATATAATTAATATAAGATTATAATAATTTTAACTGACGACAAAAGTAGCAAATCTGACTTTTCACATATTAAGAGGAGTTTACTCTATACGGTGCAAGTCCAAAATTATTAAATACCGAACAATAACATTTAGATAAGTTAAGAGCCAATTAATATGAGTACTATAATATTATAATAATTTTAACTGAGGCCATTAGCAAATCTGACTTTCAGTATATTCAGAGTAGTATACTGTATGGGATTCCAAAAAAAAATTATTGGATACAGAAAAATATTCAGAGTAGTTTACTGAATGGGATTCCCAAGCAAAATTATTGAATACAGAACAATAAGATTTAAATAAGTGATGAGCAAATTAATATAATTATTATAAGATAATAATAGTTCTAACTGACGACAACAATAGCAAATCTGACTTTTCACATATTCAGAGTAGTTTACTGTATAGGGTTAAAAACAAAAATTATTGAATACCGAACAATAACATTTAAATAAGTGAAGAGCCAATTAATATGAGTACTATAAGATTATAATAATTTTAACTGAGGACATTAGCAAATCTGACTTTCAATATATTCAGGGTAGTTTACTGTATGGGATTCAAAACCAAGTGACGACAATGATCGGCATGTGGAAATCAGAAACGAAGCTGGAAGACCACTAAATACTCCGAACGATAGAACATTTACAAAAGAAGAAATTGAAATGGTTATTAATTCAATGGATGCAAGCAAGGCACCAGGAGAAAATGGCATTACAGTTGATATAATTAGGCAAGTCTTCAACCTACTACCCAAATTCTTAACAGAACTATACAATGGATGCCTCAGGAATGGATGTTTTCCCAAAATATGGAAGCGAGCAAAAATAATACCAATAGTAAAACCAGGGAAAGAAAACTCAGAAGAGGTAACCAAATTTAGACCAATTAGCCTTCTAAATGTATCAGGAAAAATTCTAGAAAAGCTCTTAATACGCAGAATAATGCACCATATGTATAGTAACAATATTATGAATCAACGCCAATTTGGATTTACACCTCAAACTAATACAGTAGATGCAGTAATGGAACTAAAGAAAACAATACAAGAAAGCTTACAAGAAGGTCATTACGTTGCTCTCATCAGTTTAGATATTAAAGGGGCCTTCGACGCGGCATGGTGGCCGTATATACTTAAAGCACTAAGAGACGCGCGATGTCCTGGAAATATCTATGAACTGTCTAAAAGCTACTTTAGTGAGAGAACAGCTTCAATAACACTAAACAGTATCTCTGTTCAAAAAACCATAAGCAAGGGCTGTCCACAAGGGTCGTGCTGTGGACCGGGTTTTTGGAATGTCCAATATAATGCACTTTTGAATGTAGAATACAGCACACACACAACAGTATTGGCCTTTGCTGACGATTTCCTGATGATTGTCAAGGGAAGAAGCCTCCTTGAACTAGAAAACTATGCCAACCACGACTTGTACAAAGTAGAGAGTTGGGCTAAGAATCACAAAATCACATTCAATGAGCAGAAATCGAGACTGTTGGTAATAACAAGAAAAAGACCAAGGACAGCAATTGATCTTAAAATTTTTCTGAATAACAAGAATATTCCACAATCGGAAAGTATAAAGTATATTGGCATAATAATTGATAGGAAGTTTAATTTCCAAGAACATATCAATGAAGTAACCCAAAAATGTACTCATCTCATACATTCATTGGCAAAATCGGCAAAAATAAATTGGGGATTAAGCCACGATGTAATGAGAGTTATTTACAAAGGTGCTATCTTACCAATTCTGTCATATGGAGTACCAGTCTGGAGTGAGGCCATTAATAAAAAACATAATGCTGCAAAACTTAAGCGAGTACAGAGATTAATCAATATCAAAATAGCAAAGGCATTCCGTACAACTTCATATGAAGCATTGTGTACGCTAACAAACACTACCCCAATAATTCTAGAATTGCAAAAGTTGGCAACACTATATGAAATCAAAAAAGGAAACCAGAAGGACACAATTGAAAGGCCAAGACACTATTCGATATGGCCACATCCAGCTGATATATACACCATAAAAACAAAGGAAGATACCATAGAATACAGAGTGGACATTTATACTGACGGCAGCAAAGGAGACACAGGAGTAGGCGCAGGTATAGCAATATTTGTCGATAAAAAACCAGCCATCCAGCTACAATACAGGCTAAAAGATCACTGCTCAAACAATCAGGCTGAACAGCTTGCGATCTTAAAGGCCCTAGAATATTTAGAAAAAGATCAGCACAGTCCTAACGACCAAAAAATAGCAGCTATCCATACAGATAGTAGAATAACTTTAGATTCGTTAAAAAATCCAACCAATCAACTTCACTTAATAGCATCAATCAGAGAAAAAACTAGAGAATTGGAAGCAAAACATTGAACAATCCACTTTACCTGGATCAAGGCACACAACGGGAATATCGGTAACGAAACAGCTGACCGTCTAGCAAAAGAGGCTGCAGGGAACGACGACATACCAGTGAGTTACGATCGTAAACCACTAAGTTCAGTGCTAAACGAACTACAGACAATAAGTGTTAATAAATGGGAAGAAGAATGGAACAGTACAAAAAACGGTACAGTGACAAAGACGTTTCTCCCCAGTATAAAAGACAGGTTAAAAATAAACGTACCGCTAAGTGGAAAAATAACTAGCTTCTTAACAGGCCATGGGAAAATGAACTCATACTATTTCCGATTTAATATAACAACCAGTCCTATGTGTACGTGTGGAAACGAAGAACAAACAGTGGATCACCTACTATTTAAATGTATCAAACTTGAAAGGGAAAGACTAATTTTTAAGAACAATATGATAAGTAAACATGGAAAATGGACATTTGACAAAATCAAATTAATGCGCTATTATACACAAGAACTAATCGCATTCATTAATTCGATAGATTTAGATAAGCTGTAAAAGAATGAAGTAGTAATACAAGTAGTTAACTAATATATCAGAAATACAGGAGATTAACTAATATTATATAAATAGAGTATACCTACATGTTAAATAATATTGTAAAGAATAGTATGAAAATTGAGTTTTAATAAGGTAATGAATAAGTTCCACAGTCACCAGCCATAGAATAAGGAAGATAAAAGACAGTATATTGTATGCATTAAAATGTAATATTAGTAATTAGTGCATGTAGTATTACTCTCATTGTAATGGGACATGCAGTTAAATAAACAAATTAAAAAAAAAAAAAAAAACCAAAATTATTGGATACGGAAAAATAAGATTTAAATAAGTGAAGAGCCTTTCAATATAAATTTATAGGATTATAATAATTTTAACTGAGGATAATAAAAGGAAATCTGAATTTCTATATATTCAGAAGAGTTTACTGTATATGATTAAAAAACAAAATTGTTGAATACAGAAAAATAAGATTTAAATAAGTAAATAGCCCATTACTATAACTATTATAAGATTATAGTACATATATAATAATAATTAACTATATAACTTATATAATAATAACTATAATAATAACTTATATAATAATAATTATAATATTATAATATCAAACTGAGGACAATTTTAGCAAATGTGAATTTCAGTATATGGGATTCAAAACCATAATTATTGGATACAGAAAAATAAGATTTCAATAAGTGAGGAGCCAGTTAATAAAATTATTATAAGATTATAATAATTTTAACTGAGGACAACATTAGCGAATCTGACTTTCAGTATATTCAGGGTAGTTTACTGTATGGGGTTCAAAACCAAAACTATTGTATACAGAAAAATAAAATTGAAATAAGTGAAGAGCCAATTAATACAACTTTATAAGATTATAATACTTTTAAGTGAGGACAAATATAGTAAATCTGACTTTCAGTATATTCAAAGTAGTTTACTGTATGGGATTCAAAACAAAAATTATTGGATACAGAAAAATATTCAGAGTAGTTTACTGAATGGGATTCCAAAGCAAAATTATTGAATACAGAACAATAAGATTTAAATAAGTGATGAGCAAATTAATATAATTATTATAAGATTATAATAGTTCTAACTGACGACAACAATAGCAAATCTGACTTTTCACATATTCAGAGTAGTTTACTGTATAGGGTTAAAAACAAAAATTATTGAACACCGAACAATAACATTTAAATAAGTGAAGAGCCAATTAATATGTGTTTTATAAGATTATAATAATTTTAACTGAGGAAAACAATAGCAAAACTGACTTTCAGTATAATCAGAGTAGTTTACTGTATGGGATTCAAAACCTAAATTATTGGATTCAGAAAAATAAGATTTAAATAAGTGAAGAGCCTTTCAATATAAATTTATAGGATTATAATAATTTTAACTGAGGCTAATAAAAGGAAATCTGAATTTCTATATATTCATAGTAGTTTACTGTATATGGTTAAAAACCAAAATTATTGAATACCGAACAATAACATTTAAATAAGTTAAGAGTCAATAAATATGAGTATTATAAGATTATAATAATTTTAACTGAGGACAACATTAGCGAATCTGACTTTCAGTATATTCAGGGTAGTTTACTGTATGGGGTTCAAAACCAAAACTATTGTATACAGAAAAATAAAATTGAAATAAGTGAAGAGCCAATTAATACAACTTTATAAGATTATAATACTTTTAAGTGAGGACAAATATAGTAAATCTGACTTTCAGTATATTCAAAGTAGTTTACTGTATGGGATTCAAAACAAAAATTATTGGATACAGAAAAATATTCAGAGTAGTTTACTGAATGGGATTCAAAACCAAAATTATTGAATACAGTGAAGTGACGAGACAATTAATATAATTAATATAAGGTTATAATAACTTTAACTGACGACAAAAGTAGCAAATCTGACTTTTCACATATTAAGAGGAGTTTACTCTATACGGTGCAAGTCCAAAATTATTGAATACCGAACAATAACATTTAGATAAGTTAAGAGCCAATTAATATGAGTACTATAAGATTATAATAATTTTAACTGAGGAAAACAATAGCAGTTCTGACTTTCATTGTATTCAGAGTAGTTTACTGTATGCGATTGAAGCCCAAAATTATTGGATACAGAAAAATAAGATTTAAATAAGTGAAGAGCCTTTCAATATAAATTTATTGGATTATAATAATTTTAACTGAGGCTAATAAAAGGAAATCTGAATTTCCATATATTCAGAGTAGTTTACTGTATATGGTTAAAAACCAAAATTATTGAATACCGAGCAATAACATTTAAATAAGTGAAGAGCCAATTAATATGAGTATTATAAGATTATAATAATTTTAACTGAGGACAACATTAGCGAATCTGACTTTCAGTATATTCAGGGTAGTTTACTGTATGGGGTTCAAAACCAAAACTATTGTATACAGAAAAAATAAAATTGAAATAAGTGAAGAGCCAATTAATACAACTTTATAAGATTATAATACTTTTAAGTGAGGACAAATATAGTAAATCTGACTTTCAGTATATTCAGAGTAGTTTACTGTATGGGATTCAAAACAAAAATTATTGGATACAGAAAAATATTCAGAGTAGTTTACTGAATGGGATTCCAAAGCAAAATTATTGAATACAGAACAATAAGATTTAAATAAGTGATGAGACAATTAATATGTGTTTTATAAGATTATAATAATTATAACTGAGGAAAACAATAGCAAATCTGACTTTCAGTATATTCAGAGTAGTTTACTGTATGGGATTCAAAACCTAAATTATTGGATTCAGAAAAATAAGATTTTAATAAGTGAAGAGCCTTTCAATATAAATTTATAGGATTATAATAATTTTAACTGAGGCTAATAAAAGGAAATCTGAATTTCTATATATTCATAGTAGTTTACTGTATATGGTTAAAAACCAAAATTATTGAATACCGAACAATAACATTTAAATAAGTTAAGAGCCAATTAATATGAGTATTATAAGATTATAATAATTTTAACTGAGGACAACATTAGCAAATCTGACTTTCAGTATATTCAGAGCAGTTTACTGTATGGGATTCAAAACCAAAATTATTGGATACAGAAAAATTAGATTTAAATATTTAAAGAGCCAATTAATATAACTATTATAAGATTATAATAATTCTAACTGAGGAAAACATTAGCAAATCTGACTTTCAGTATATTCAGAGCAGTAACTATATATGGTTGAAATCCAAAATTGTTGAATACAGAAAAATAAGATTTAAATAAGTAAAGAGCCCGTTAATATAACAAATATAAGATTATAATACTTATATAATAATAATTAACTATATAACTTACATAATAATAACTATAATAAAAACTTATATAATAATAATTATAAGATTATAATATAAAACTGAGGACAAATGTAGCAAATCTGAATTTCAGTATATTCAGAGTAGTTTACTGTATGGGATTCAAAACCAAAATTATTGGATACAGAAAAATAAAATTGAAATAAGTGAAGAGCCAATAAATACAACTTTATAAGATATTAATAATTTTAACTGAGGACAACAATAGCAAATCTGACGTTCCATATATTCAGAGTAGTTTACTGTATATGGTTGAAAACTAAAATTATTGAATACAGAAAAATAAGATTTAAATAAGTGAGGAGCCAGATAATATAACTATTATAAGATTATAATTTAACTGACGACAACAATAGTAAATTTGACTTTCCGTATATTCAGAGTAGTTTACTGAACGGGATTCAAAACCAAAATTATTGAATAGAGTGAAGTGACGAGACAATTAATATAATTAATATAAGATTATAATAATTTTAACTGACGACAAAAGTAGCAAATCTGACTTTTCACATATTAAGAGGAGTTTACTCTATACGGTGCAAGTCCAAAATTATTAAATACCGAACAATAACATTTAGATAAGTTAAGAGCCAATTAATATGAGTACTATAATATTATAATAATTTTAACTGAGGCCATTAGCAAATCTGACTTTCAGTATATTCAGAGTAGTATACTGTATGGGATTCCAAAAAAAAATTATTGGATACAGAAAAATATTCAGAGTAGTTTACTGAATGGGATTCCCAAGCAAAATTATTGAATACAGAACAATAAGATTTAAATAAGTGATGAGCAAATTAATATAATTATTATAAGATAATAATAGTTCTAACTGACGACAACAATAGCAAATCTGACTTTTCACATATTCAGAGTAGTTTACTGTATAGGGTTAAAAACAAAAATTATTGAATACCGAACAATAACATTTAAATAAGTTAAGAGCCAATTAATATGAGTACTATAAGATTATAATAATTTTAACTGAGGACATTAGCAAATCTGACTTTCAATATATTCAGGGTAGTTTACTGTATGGGATTCAAAACCAAGTGACGACAATGATCGGCATGTGGAAATCAGAAACGAAGCTGGAAGACCACTAAATACTCCGAACGATAGAACATTTACAAAAGAAGAAATTGAAATGGTTATTAATTCAATGGATGCAAGCAAGGCACCAGGAGAAAATGGCATTACAGTTGATATAATTAGGCAAGTCTTCAACCTACTACCCAAATTCTTAACAGAACTATACAATGGATGCCTCAGGAATGGATGTTTTCCCAAAATATGGAAGCGAGCAAAAATAATACCAATAGTAAAACCAGGGAAAGAAAACTCAGAAGAGGTAACCAAATTTAGACCAATTAGCCTTCTAAATGTATCAGGAAAAATTCTAGAAAAGCTCTTAATACGCAGAATAATGCACCATATGTATAGTAACAATATTATGAATCAACGCCAATTTGGATTTACACCTCAAACTAATACAGTAGATGCAGTAATGGAACTAAAGAAAACAATACAAGAAAGCTTACAAGAAGGTCATTACGTTGCTCTCATCAGTTTAGATATTAAAGGGGCCTTCGACGCGGCATGGTGGCCGTATATACTTAAAGCACTAAGAGACGCGCGATGTCCTGGAAATATCTATGAACTGTCTAAAAGCTACTTTAGTGAGAGAACAGCTTCAATAACACTAAACAGTATCTCTGTTCAAAAAACCATAAGCAAGGGCTGTCCACAAGGGTCGTGCTGTGGACCGGGTTTTTGGAATGTCCAATATAATGCACTTTTGAATGTAGAATACAGCACACACACAACAGTATTGGCCTTTGCTGACGATTTCCTGATGATTGTCAAGGGAAGAAGCCTCCTTGAACTAGAAAACTATGCCAACCACGACTTGTACAAAGTAGAGAGTTGGGCTAAGAATCACAAAATCACATTCAATGAGCAGAAATCGAGACTGTTGGTAATAACAAGAAAAAGACCAAGGACAGCAATTGATCTTAAAATTTTTCTGAATAACAAGAATATTCCACAATCGGAAAGTATAAAGTATATTGGCATAATAATTGATAGGAAGTTTAATTTCCAAGAACATATCAATGAAGTAACCCAAAAATGTACTCATCTCATACATTCATTGGCAAAATCGGCAAAAATAAATTGGGGATTAAGCCACGATGTAATGAGAGTTATTTACAAAGGTGCTATCTTACCAATTCTGTCATATGGAGTACCAGTCTGGAGTGAGGCCATTAATAAAAAACATAATGCTGCAAAACTTAAGCGAGTACAGAGATTAATCAATATCAAAATAGCAAAGGCATTCCGTACAACTTCATATGAAGCATTGTGTACGCTAACAAACACTACCCCAATAATTCTAGAATTGCAAAAGTTGGCAACACTATATGAAATCAAAAAAGGAAACCAGAAGGACACAATTGAAAGGCCAAGACACTATTCGATATGGCCACATCCAGCTGATATATACACCATAAAAACAAAGGAAGATACCATAGAATACAGAGTGGACATTTATACTGACGGCAGCAAAGGAGACACAGGAGTAGGCGCAGGTATAGCAATATTTGTCGATAAAAAACCAGCCATCCAGCTACAATACAGGCTAAAAGATCACTGCTCAAACAATCAGGCTGAACAGCTTGCGATCTTAAAGGCCCTAGAATATTTAGAAAAAGATCAGCACAGTCCTAACGACCAAAAAATAGCAGCTATCCATACAGATAGTAGAATAACTTTAGATTCGTTAAAAAATCCAACCAATCAACTTCACTTAATAGCATCAATCAGAGAAAAAACTAGAGAATTGGAAGCAAAACATTGAACAATCCACTTTACCTGGATCAAGGCACACAACGGGAATATCGGTAACGAAACAGCTGACCGTCTAGCAAAAGAGGCTGCAGGGAACGACGACATACCAGTGAGTTACGATCGTAAACCACTAAGTTCAGTGCTAAACGAACTACAGACAATAAGTGTTAATAAATGGGAAGAAGAATGGAACAGTACAAAAAACGGTACAGTGACAAAGACGTTTCTCCCCAGTATAAAAGACAGGTTAAAAATAAACGTACCGCTAAGTGGAAAAATAACTAGCTTCTTAACAGGCCATGGGAAAATGAACTCATACTATTTCCGATTTAATATAACAACCAGTCCTATGTGTACGTGTGGAAACGAAGAACAAACAGTGGATCACCTACTATTTAAATGTATCAAACTTGAAAGGGAAAGACTAATTTTTAAGAACAATATGATAAGTAAACATGGAAAATGGAAATTTGACAAAATCAAATTAATGCGCTATTATACACAAGAACTAATCGCATTCATTAATTCGATAGATTTAGATAAGCTGTAAAAGAATGAAGTAGTAATACAAGTAGTTAACTAATATATCAGAAATACAGGAGATTAACTAATATTATATAAATAGAGTATACCTACATGTTAAATAATATTGTAAAGAATAGTATGAAAATTGAGTTTTAATAAGGTAATGAATAAGTTCCACAGTCACCAGCCATAGAATAAGGAAGATAAAAGACAGTATATTGTATGCATTAAAATGTAATATTAGTAATTAGTGCATGTAGTATTACTCTCATTGTAATGGGACATGCAGTTAAATAAACAAATTAAAAAAAAAAAAACCAAAATTATTGGATACGGAAAAATAAGATTTAAATAAGTAAATAGCCCATTACTATAACTATTATAAGATTATAGTACATATATAATAATAATTAACTATATAACTTATATAATAATAACTATAATAATAACTTATATAATAATAATTATAATATTATAATATCAAACTGAGGACAATTTTAGCAAATGTGAATTTCAGTATATGGGATTCAAAACCATAATTATTGGATACAGAAAAATAAGATTTCAATAAGTGAGGAGCCAGTTAATAAAATTATTATAAGATTATAATAATTTTAACTGAGGACAACATTAGCGAATCTGACTTTCAGTATATTCAGGGTAGTTTACTGTATGGGGTTCAAAACCAAAACTATTGTATACAGAAAAATAAAATTGAAATAAGTGAAGAGCCAATTAATACAACTTTATAAGATTATAATACTTTTAAGTGAGGACAAATATAGTAAATCTGACTTTCAGTATATTCAAAGTAGTTTACTGTATGGGATTCAAAACAAAAATTATTGGATACAGAAAAATATTCAGAGTAGTTTACTGAATGGGATTCCAAAGCAAAATTATTGAATACAGAACAATAAGATTTAAATAAGTGATGAGCAAATTAATATAATTATTATAAGATTATAATAGTTCTAACTGACGACAACAATAGCAAATCTGACTTTTCACATATTCAGAGTAGTTTACTGTATAGGGTTAAAAACAAAAATTATTGAACACCGAACAATAACATTTAAATAAGTGAAGAGCCAATTAATATGTGTTTTATAAGATTATAATAATTTTAACTGAGGAAAACAATAGCAAAACTGACTTTCAGTATAATCAGAGTAGTTTACTGTATGGGATTCAAAACCTAAATTATTGGATTCAGAAAAATAAGATTTAAATAAGTGAAGAGCCTTTCAATATAAATTTATAGGATTATAATAATTTTAACTGAGGCTAATAAAAGGAAATCTGAATTTCTATATATTCATAGTAGTTTACTGTATATGGTTAAAAACCAAAATTATTGAATACCGAACAATAACATTTAAATAAGTTAAGAGTCAATAAATATGAGTATTATAAGATTATAATAATTTTAACTGAGGACAACATTAGCGAATCTGACTTTCAGTATATTCAGGGTAGTTTACTGTATGGGGTTCAAAACCAAAACTATTGTATACAGAAAAATAAAATTGAAATAAGTGAAGAGCCAATTAATACAACTTTATAAGATTATAATACTTTTAAGTGAGGACAAATATAGTAAATCTGACTTTCAGTATATTCAAAGTAGTTTACTGTATGGGATTCAAAACAAAAATTATTGGATACAGAAAAATATTCAGAGTAGTTTACTGAATGGGATTCAAAACCAAAATTATTGAATACAGTGAAGTGACGAGACAATTAATATAATTAATATAAGGTTATAATAACTTTAACTGACGACAAAAGTAGCAAATCTGACTTTTCACATATTAAGAGGAGTTTACTCTATACGGTGCAAGTCCAAAATTATTGAATACCGAACAATAACATTTAGATAAGTTAAGAGCCAATTAATATGAGTACTATAAGATTATAATAATTTTAACTGAGGAAAACAATAGCAGTTCTGACTTTCATTGTATTCAGAGTAGTTTACTGTATGCGATTGAAGCCCAAAATTATTGGATACAGAAAAATAAGATTTAAATAAGTGAAGAGCCTTTCAATATAAATTTATTGGATTATAATAATTTTAACTGAGGCTAATAAAAGGAAATCTGAATTTCCATATATTCAGAGTAGTTTACTGTATATGGTTAAAAACCAAAATTATTGAATACCGAGCAATAACATTTAAATAAGTGAAGAGCCAATTAATATGAGTATTATAAGATTATAATAATTTTAACTGAGGACAACATTAGCGAATCTGACTTTCAGTATATTCAGGGTAGTTTACTGTATGGGGTTCAAAACCAAAACTATTGTATACAGAAAAAATAAAATTGAAATAAGTGAAGAGCCAATTAATACAACTTTATAAGATTATAATACTTTTAAGTGAGGACAAATATAGTAAATCTGACTTTCAGTATATTCAGAGTAGTTTACTGTATGGGATTCAAAACAAAAATTATTGGATACAGAAAAATATTCAGAGTAGTTTACTGAATGGGATTCCAAAGCAAAATTATTGAATACAGAACAATAAGATTTAAATAAGTGATGAGACAATTAATATGTGTTTTATAAGATTATAATAATTATAACTGAGGAAAACAATAGCAAATCTGACTTTCAGTATATTCAGAGTAGTTTACTGTATGGGATTCAAAACCTAAATTATTGGATTCAGAAAAATAAGATTTTAATAAGTGAAGAGCCTTTCAATATAAATTTATAGGATTATAATAATTTTAACTGAGGCTAATAAAAGGAAATCTGAATTTCTATATATTCATAGTAGTTTACTGTATATGGTTAAAAACCAAAATTATTGAATACCGAACAATAACATTTAAATAAGTTAAGAGCCAATTAATATGAGTATTATAAGATTATAATAATTTTAACTGAGGACAACATTAGCAAATCTGACTTTCAGTATATTCAGAGCAGTTTACTGTATGGGATTCAAAACCAAAATTATTGGATACAGAAAAATTAGATTTAAATATTTAAAGAGCCAATTAATATAACTATTATAAGATTATAATAATTCTAACTGAGGAAAACATTAGCAAATCTGAATTTCAGTATATTCAGAGTAGTTTACTGTATGGGATTCAAAACCAAAATTATTGGATACAGAAAAATAAAATTGAAATAAGTGAAGAGCCAATAAATACAACTTTATAAGATATTAATAATTTTAACTGAGGACAACAATAGCAAATCTGACGTTCCATATATTCAGAGTAGTTTACTGTATATGGTTGAAAACTAAAATTATTGAATACAGAAAAATAAGATTTAAATAAGTGAGGAGCCAGATAATATAACTATTATAAGATTATAATTTAACTGACGACAACAATAGTAAATTTGACTTTCCGTATATACAGAGTAGTTTACTGAACGGGATTCAAAACCAAAATTATTGAATAGAGTGAAGTGACGAGACAATTAATATAATTAATATAAGATTATAATAATTTTAACTGACGACAACAATAGCAAATCTGACTTTTCACATATTCAGAGTAGTTTACTGTATACGGTGCAAGTCCAAAATGATTGAATACCGAAAAATAAGATTTTAATCAGTGAAGAGCCAATTAATATAACTATTTTAACATTATAACAATTTTAACTGAGGACAGCAATAACAAATCTGACTTTCAGTATATTCAGAGTAGTTTACTGTATATGGTTCAAAACCGTAATTATTGAATGCAGAACAATAAGATTTAAATAAGTGAAGAGCCAATTAATATAATTATTATAAGATTATAATAATTTTAACAGAGGACAACAATAGCAAATCAGACTTTCCATATATTCAGAGTAGTTTACTGTATGGGATTCAAAACCAAATTATTGGATACTGAAAAGTAAGATTAAAATAAGTGAAGAGCCCATTAATATAACTATTATAAGATTGTTATTTTAACTGACGACAACAATAGGAGATCTGACTTTCCGTATATTCAGAGTAGTTTACTGAATGGGATTCAAAACCAAAATTATTGAATACAGTGAAGTGACGAAACAATTAATATAATTAATATAAGATTATAATAATTTTAACTGACGACAAAAGTAGCAAATCTGACTTTTCACATATTAAGAGAAGTTTATTCTATACGGTGCAAGTCCAAAATTATTGAATACCGAACAATAACATTTAGATAAGTTAAGAGCCAATTAATATGAGTACTATAAGATTATAATAATTTTAACTGATGCCATTAGCAAATCTGACTTTCAGTATATTCAGAGTAGTATACTGTATGGGATTCCAAAAAAAATTATTGGATACAGAAAAATATTCAGAGTAGTTTACTGAATGGGATTCCCAAGCAAAATTATTGAATACAGAACAATAAGATTTAAATAAGTGATGAGCAAATTAATATAATTATTATAAGATTATAATAGTTCTAACCGACGACAACAATAGAAAATCTGAATTTTCACATATTCAGAGTAGTTTACTGTATAGGGTTAAAAACAAAAATTATTGAATACCGAACAATAACATTTAAATAAGTGAAGAGCCAATTAATATGTGTTTTATAAGATTATAATAATTTTAACTGAGGAAAACAATAGCAAAACTGACTTTCAGTATAATCAGAGTAGTTTACTGTATGGGATTCAAAACCTAAATTATTGGATTCAGAAAAATAAGATTTAAATAAGTGAAGAGCCTTTCAATATAAATTTATAGGATTATAATAATTTTAACTGAGGCTAATAAAAGGAAATCTGAATTTCTATATATTCATAGTAGTTTACTGTATATGGTTAAAAACCAAAATTATTGAATACCGAACAATAACATTTAAATAAGTTAAGAGTCAATTAATATGAGTATTATAAGATTATAATAATTTTAACTGAGGACAACATTAGCAAATCTGACTTTCAGTATATTCAGAGTAGTAACTATATATGGTTGAAATCCAAAATTGTTGAATACAGATAAATAAGATTTAAATAAGTAAAGAGGCCGTTAATATAACAAATATAAGATTATAATACTTATATAATAATAATTAACTATATAACTTACATAATAATAACTATAATAAAAACTTATATAATAATAATTATAAGATTATAATATAAAACTGAGGACAAATGTAGCAAATCTGAATTTCAGTATATTCAGAGTAGTTTACTGTATGGGATTCAAAACCAAAATTATTGGATACAGAAAAATAAAATTGAAATAAGTGAAGAGCCAATAAATACAACTTTATAAGATATTAATAATTTTAACTGAGGACAATAATAACAAATCTGACGTTCCATATATTCAGAGTAGTTTACTGTATATGGTTGAAAACTAAAATTATTGAATACCGAACAATAACATTTAAATAAGTTAAGAGCCAATTAATATGAGTATTATAAGATTATAATAATTATAACTGAGGACAACATTAGCAAATCTGACTTTCAGTATATTCAGAGTAGTTTACTGTATGGGATTCAAAACCTAAATTATTGGATTCAGAAAAATAAGATTTAAATAAGTGAAGAGCCTTTCAATATAAATTTATAGGATTATAATAATGTTAACTGAGGCTAATAAAAGGAAATCTGAATTTCTATATATTCATAGTAGTTTACTGTATATGGTTAAAAACCAAAATTATTGAATACCGAACAATAACATTTAAATAAGTTAAGAGCCAATTAATATGAGTATTATAAGATTATAATAATTATAACTGAGGACAACATTAGCAAATCTGACTTTCAGTATATTCAGAGTAGTTTACTGTATGGGATTCAAAACCAAAATTATTGGATACAGAAAAATTAGATTTAAATATTTAAAGAGCCAATTAATATAACTATTATAAGATTATAATAATTCTAACTGAGGAAAACATTAGCAAATCTGACTTTCAGTATATTCAGAGTAGTAACTATATACGGTTGAAATCCAAAATTATTGAATACAGAAAAATAAGATTTAAATAAGTAAAGAGCCCGTTAATATAACAATTATAAGATTATAATACTTATATAATAATAATTAACTATATAACTTACATAATAATAACTATAATAATAACTTATATGATAATAATTATAAGATTATAATATAAAACTGAGGATAAATGTAGCAAAACTGAATTTCAGTATATTCAGAGTAGTTTACTCTATGGGATTCAAAACCAAAACTATTGGATACAGAAAAATAAGATTGAAATAAGTGAAGAGCCCATTAATATAACTATTATAAGATTATTATTTTAACTGACGACAACAATAGGAGATCTGACTTTCCGTATATTCAGAGTAGTTTACTGAATGGGATTCAAAACCAAAATTATTGAATACAGTGAAGTGACGAGACAATTAATATAATTAATATAATGTTATAATAACTTTAACTGACGACAAAAGTAGCAAATCTGACTTTTCACATATTAAGAGGAGTTTACTCTATACGGTGCAAGTCCAAAATTATTGAATACCGAACAATAACATTTAGATAAGTTAAGAGCCAATTAATATGAGTACTATAAGATTATAATAATTTTAACTGAGGCCATTAGCAAATCTGACTTTCAGTATATTCAGAGTAGTATACTGTATGGGATTCCAAAAAAAAATTATTGGATACAGAAAAATATTCAGAGTAGTTTACTGAATGGGATTCCCAAGCAAAATTATTGAATACAGAACAATAAGATTTAAATAAGTGATGAGCAAATTAATATAATTATTATAAGATTATAATAGTTCTAACCGACGACAACAATAGAAAATCTGAATTTTCACATATTCAGAGTAGTTTACTGTATATGGTTAAAAACCAATATTATTGAATACCGAACAATAACATTTAAATAAGTGAAGAGCCAATTAATATGAGTACTATAAGATTATAATAATTTTAACTGAGGACATTAGCAAATCTGACTTTCAGTATATTCAGGGTAGTTTACTGTATGGGATTCAAAACCAAAATTATTGGATACAGAAAAATTAGATTAAAATAAGTGAAGAGCCAATTAATACAACTTTATAAGATTATAATACTTTTAAGTGAGGACAAATATAGTAAATCTGACTATCAGTATATTCAGAGTAGTTTACTGTATGGGATTCAAAACAAAAATTATTGAATACAGTGAAGTGACGAGACAATTAATATAATTAATATAAGGTTATAATAACTTTAACTGACGACAAAAGTAGCAAATCTGACTTTTCACATATTAAGAGGAGTTTACTCTATACGGTGCAAGTCCAAAATTATTGAATACCGAACAATAACATTTAGATAAGTTAAGAGCCAATTAATATGAGTACTATAAGATTATAATAATTTTAACTGAGGCCATTAGCAAATCTGACTTTCAGTATATTCAGAGTAGTATACTGTATGGGATTCCAAAAAAAAATTATTGGATACAGAAAAATATTCAGAGTAGTTTACTGAATGGGATTCCCAAGCAAAATTATTGAATACAGAACAATAAGATTTAAATAAGTGATGAGCAAATTAATATAATTATTATAAGATTATAATAGTTCTAACCGACGACAACAATAGAAAATCTGAATTTTCACATATTCAGAGTAGTTTACTGTATATGGTTAAAAACCAATATTATTGAATACCGAACAATAACATTTAAATAAGTGAAGAGCCAATTAATATGAGTACTATAAGATTATAATAATTTTAACTGAGGACATTAGCAAATCTGACTTTCAGTATATTCAGGGTAGTTTACTGTATGGGATTCAAAACCAAAATTATTGGATACAGAAAAATTAGATTAAAATAAGTGAAGAGCCAATTAATACAACTTTATAAGATTATAATACTTTTAAGTGAGGACAAATATAGTAAATCTGACTATCAGTATATTCAGAGTAGTTTACTGTATGGGATTCAAAACCAAAATTATTGGATACGGAAAAATAAGATTTAAATAAGTGAAGAGCCTTTCAATATAAATTTATAGGATTATAATAATTTTAACTGAGGATAATAAAAGGAAATCTGAATTTCTATATATTCCGAAGAGTTTACTGTATATGATTAAAAAACAAAATTGTTGAATACAGAAAAATAAGATTTAAATAAGTAAAGAGCCCATTAATATAACTATTATAAGATTATAGTACTTATATAATAATAATTAACTATATAACTTATATAATAATAACTATAATAATAACTTATATAATAATAATTATAATATTATAATATAAAACTGAGGACAAATATAGCAAATGTGAATTTCAGTATGTGGGATTCAAAACCATAATTATTGGATACAGAAAAATAAGATTTCAATAAGTGAGGAGCCAGTTAATATAATAATTATAAGATTATAATAATTTTAACTGAGGAAAACAATAGCAGTTCTGACTTTCATTGTATTCAGAGTAGTTTACTGTATGCGATTGAAGCCCAAAATTATTGGATACAGAAAAATAAGATTTAAATAAGTGAAGAGCCTTTCAATATAAATTTATTGGATTATAATTATTTTAACTGAGGCTAATAAAAGGAAATCTGAATTTCCTTATATTCAGAGTAGTTTACTGTATATGGTTAAAAACCAAAATTATTGAATACCGAGCAATAACATTTAAATAAGTGAAGAGCCAATTAATATGAGTATTATAAGATTATAATAATTTTAACTGAGGACAACATTAGCGAATCTGACTTTCAGTATATTCAGGGTAGTTTACTGTATGGGGTTCAAAACCAAAACTATTGTATACATAAGTGAAGAGCCAATTAATACAACTTTATAAGATTATAATACTTTTAAGTGAGGACAAATATAGTAAATCTGACTTTCAGTATATTCAGAGTAGTTTACTGTATGGGATTCAAAACAAAAATTATTGGATACAGAAAAATATTCAGAGTAGTTTACTGAATGGTATTCCAAAGCAAAATTATTGAATACAGAACAATAAGATTTAAATAAGTGATGAGCCAATTAATATGTGTTTTATAAGATTATAATAATTTAACTGAGGAAAACAATAGCAAATCTGACTTTCAGTATATTCAGAGTAGTTTACTGTATGGGATTCAAAACCTAAATTATTGGATTCAGAAAAATAAGATTTAAATAAGTGAAGAGCCTTTCAATATAAATTTATAGGATTATAATAATTTTAACTGAGGCTAATAAAAGGAAATCTGAATTTCTATATATTCATAGTAGTTTACTGTATATGGTTAAAAACCAAAATTATTGAATACCGAACAATAACATTTAAATAAGTTAAGAGCCAATTAATATGAGTATTATAAGATTATAATAATTTTAACTGAGGACAACATTAGCAAAACTGACTTTCAGTAAATTCAGAGCAGTTTACTGTATGGGATTCAAAACCAAAATTATTGGATACAGAAAAATTAGATTTAAATATTTAAAGAGCCAATTAATATAACTATTATAAGATTATAATAATTCTAACTGAGGAAAACATTAGCAAATCTGACTTTCAGTATATTCAGAGTAGTATACTGTATGGGATTCCAAAAAAAAATTATTGGATACAGAAAAATATTCAGAGTAGTTTACTGAATGGGATTCCCAAGCAAAATTATTGAATACAGAACAATAAGATTTAAATAAGTGATGAGCAAATTAATATAATTATTATAAGATTATAATAGTTCTAACCGACGACAACAATAGAAAATCTGAATTTTCACATATTCAGAGTAGTTTACTGTATATGGTTAAAAACCAATATTATTGAATACCGAACAATAACATTTAAATAAGTGAAGAGCCAATTAATATGAGTACTATAAGATTATAATAATTTTAACTGAGGACATTAGCAAATCTGACTTTCAGTATATTCAGGGTAGTTTACTGTATGGGATTCAAAACCAAAATTATTGGATACAGAAAAATTAGATTAAAATAAGTGAAGAGAAAATTAATACAACTTTATAAGATTATAATACTTTTAAGTGAGGACAAATATAGTAAATCTGACTATCAGTATATTCAGAGTAGTTTACTGTATGGGATTCAAAACAAAAATTATTGAATACAGTGAAGTGACGAGACAATTAATATAATTAATATAAGGTTATAATAACTTTAACTGACGACAAAAGTAGCAAATCTGACTTTTCACATATTAAGAGGAGTTTACTCTATACGGTGCAAGTCCAAAATTATTGAATACCGAACAATAACATTTAGATAAGTTAAGAGCCAATTAATATGAGTACTATAAGATTATAATAATTTTAACTGAGGCCATTAGCAAATCTGACTTTCAGTATATTCAGAGTAGTATACTGTATGGGATTCCAAAAAAAAATTATTGGATACAGAAAAATATTCAGAGTAGTTTACTGAATGGGATTCCCCAGCAAAATTATTGAATACAGAACAATAAGATTTAAATAAGTGATGAGCAAATTAATATAATTATTATAAGATTATAATAGTTCTAACCGACGACAACAATAGAAAATCTGAATTTTCACATATTCAGAGTAGTTTACTGTATATGGTTAAAAACCAATATTATTGAATACCGAACAATAACATTTAAATAAGTGAAGAGCCAATTAATATGAGTACTATAAGATTATAATAATTTTAACTGAGGACATTAGCAAATCTGACTTTCAGTATATTCAGGGTAGTTTACTGTATGGGATTCAAAACCAAAATTATTGGATACAGAAAAATTAGATTAAAATAAGTGAAGAGCCAATTAATACAACTTTATAAGATTATAATACTTTTAAGTGAGGACAAATATAGTAAATCTGACTATCAGTATATTCAGAGTAGTTTACTGTATGGGATTCAAAACCAAAATTATTGGATACGGAAAAATAAGATTTAAATAAGTGAAGAGCCTTTCAATATAAATTTATAGGATTATAATAATTTTAACTGAGGATAATAAAAGGAAATCTGAATTTCTATATATTCAGAAGAGTTTACTGTATATGATTAAAAAACAAAATTGTTGAATACAGAAAAATAAGATTTAAATAAGTAAAGAGCCCATTAATATAACTATTATAAGATTATAGTACTTATATAATAATAATTAACTATATAACTTATATAATAATAACTATAATAATAACTTATATAATAATAATTATAATATTATAATATAAAACTGAGGACAAATATAGCAAATGTGAATTTCAGTATGTGGGATTCAAAACCATAATTATTGGATACAGAAAAATAAGATTTCAATAAGTGAGGAGCCAGTTAATATAATTATTATAAGATTATAATAATTTTAACTGAGGAAAACAATAGCAGTTCTGACTTTCATTGTATTCAGAGTAGTTTACTGTATGCGATTGAAGCCCAAAATTATTGGATACAGAAAAATAAGATTTAAATAAGTGAAGAGCCTTTCAATATAAATTTATTGGATTATAATTATTTTAACTGAGGCTAATAAAAGGAAATCTGAATTTCCTTATATTCAGAGTAGTTTACTGTATATGGTTAAAAACCAAAATTATTGAATACCGAGCAATAACATTTAAATAAGTGAAGAGCCAATTAATATGAGTATTATAAGATTATAATAATTTTAACTGAGGACAACATTAGCGAATCTGACTTTCAGTATATTCAGGGTAGTTTACTGTATGGGGTTCAAAACCAAAACTATTGTATACATAAGTGAAGAGCCAATTAATACAACTTTATAAGATTATAATACTTTTAAGTGAGGACAAATATAGTAAATCTGACTTTCAGTATATTCAGAGTAGTTTACTGTATGGGATTCAAAACAAAAATTATTGGATACAGAAAAATATTCAGAGTAGTTTACTGAATGGTATTCCAAAGCAAAATTATTGAATACAGAACAATAAGATTTAAATAAGTGATGAGCCAATTAATATGTGTTTTATAAGATTATAATAATTTTAACTGAGGAAAACAATAGCAAATCTGACTTTCAGTATATTCAGAGTAGTTTACTGTATGGGATTCAAAACCTAAATTATTGGATTCAGAAAAATAAGATTTAAATAAGTGAAGAGCCTTTCAATATAAATTTATAGGATTATAATAATTTTAACTGAGGCTAATAAAAGGAAATCTGAATTTCTATATATTCATAGTAGTTTACTGTATATGGTTAAAAACCAAAATTATTGAATACCGAACAATAACATTTAAATAAGTTAAGAGCCAATTAATATGAGTATTATAAGATTATAATAATTTTAACTGAGGACAACATTAGCAAAACTGAATTTCAGTATATTCAGAGCAGTTTACTGTATGGGATTCAAAACCAAAATTATTGGATACAGAAAAATTAGATTTAAATATTTAAAGAGCCAATTAATATAACTATTATAAGATTATAATAATTCTAACTGAGGAAAACATTAGCAAATCTGACTTTCAGTATATTCAGAGTAGTAACTATATATGGTTGAAATCCAAAATTGTTGAATACAGAAAAATAAGATTTAAATAAGTAAAGAGCCCGTTAATATAACAAATATAAGAATATAATACTTATATTATAGTAATTAACTATATAACTTACATAATAATAACTATAATAATAACTGATAAAATAATAATTATAAGATTATAATATAAAACTGAGGACAAATGTAGCAAATATGAATTTCAGTATATTCAGAGTAGTTTACTGTATGGGATTCAAAACCAAAATTATTGGATACAGAAAAATAAAATTGAAATAAGTGAAGAGCCAATAAATACAACTTTATAAGATATTAATAATTTTAACTGAGGACAACAATAGCAAATCTGACGTTCCATATATTCAGAGTAGTTTACTGTATATGGTTGAAAACTAAAATTATTGAATACAGAAAAATAAGATTTAAATAAGTGAGGAGCCAGTTAATATAAATATTATAAGATTATAATTTAACTGACGACAACAATTGAAAAATTGACTTTCCGTATATTCAGAGTAGTTTACTGAACGGGATTCAAAACCAAAATTATTGAATAGAGTGAAGTGACGAGACAATTAATATAATTAATATAAAATTATAATAATTTTAACTGAGGAAAACAATAGCAAATCTGACTTTCAGTATATTCAGAGTAGTTTACTGTATGGGATTCAAAACCAAAATTATTGGATACAGAAAAATAAGATTTAAATAAGTGAAGAACCTTTCAATATAAATGTATAGGATTATAATAATTTTAACTGAGGCTAATAAAAGGAAATCTGAATTTCCATATATTCAGAGTAGTTTACTGTATATGGTTAAAAACCAATATTATTGAATACCGAACAATAACATTTAAATAAGTGAAGAGCCAATTAATATGAGTACTATAAGATTATAATAATTTTAACTGAGGACATTAGCAAATCTGACTTTCAGTATATTCAGGGTAGTTTACTGTATGGGATTCAAAACCAAAATTATTGGATACAGAAAAATTAGATTAAAATAAGTGAAGAGCCAATTAATACAACTTTATAAGATTATAATACTTTTAAGTGAGGACAAATATAGTAAATCTGACTTTCAGTGTATTGTGAGTAGTTTACTGTATGGGATTCAAAACCTAAATTATTGGATTCAGAAAAATAAGATTTTAATAAGTGAAGAGCCTTTCAATATAAATTTATAGGATTATAATAATTTTAACTGAGGCTAATAAAAGGAAATCTGAATTTCTATATATTCATAGTAGTTTACTGTATATGGTTAAAAACCAAAATTATTGAATACCGAACAATAACATTTAAATAAGTTAAGAGCCAATTAATATGAGTATTATAAGATTATAATAATTTTAACTGAGGACAACATTAGCAAATCTGACTTTCAGTATATTCAGAGCAGTTTACTGTATGGGATTCAAAACCAAAATTATTGGATACAGAAAAATTAGATTTAAATATTTAAAGAGCCAATTAATATAACTATTATAAGATTATAATAATTCTAACTGAGGAAAACATTAGCAAATCTGAATTTCAGTATATTCAGAGTAGTTTACTGTATGGGATTCAAAACCAAAATTATTGGATACAGAAAAATAAAATTGAAATAAGTGAAGAGCCAATAAATACAACTTTATAAGATATTAATAATTTTAACTGAGGACAACAATAGCAAATCTGACGTTCCATATATTCAGAGTAGTTTACTGTATATGGTTGAAAACTAAAATTATTGAATACAGAAAAATAAGATTTAAATAAGTGAGGAGCCAGATAATATAACTATTATAAGATTATAATTTAACTGACGACAACAATAGTAAATTTGACTTTCCGTATATACAGAGTAGTTTACTGAACGGGATTCAAAACCAAAATTATTGAATAGAGTGAAGTGACGAGACAATTAATATAATTAATATAAGATTATAATAATTTTAACTGACGACAACAATAGCAAATCTGACTTTTCACATATTCAGAGTAGTTTACTGTATACGGTGCAAGTCCAAAATGATTGAATACCGAAAAATAAGATTTTAATCAGTGAAGAGCCAATTAATATAACTATTTTAACATTATAACAATTTTAACTGAGGACAGCAATAACAAATCTGACTTTCAGTATATTCAGAGTAGTTTACTGTATATGGTTCAAAACCGTAATTATTGAATGCAGAACAATAAGATTTAAATAAGTGAAGAGCCAATTAATATAATTATTATAAGATTATAATAATTTTAACAGAGGACAACAATAGCAAATCAGACTTTCCATATATTCAGAGTAGTTTACTGTATGGGATTCAAAACCAAATTATTGGATACTGAAAAGTAAGATTAAAATAAGTGAAGAGCCCATTAATATAACTATTATAAGATTGTTATTTTAACTGACGACAACAATAGGAGATCTGACTTTCCGTATATTCAGAGTAGTTTACTGAATGGGATTCAAAACCAAAATTATTGAATACAGTGAAGTGACGAAACAATTAATATAATTAATATAAGATTATAATAATTTTAACTGACGACAAAAGTAGCAAATCTGACTTTTCACATATTAAGAGAAGTTTATTCTATACGGTGCAAGTCCAAAATTATTGAATACCGAACAATAACATTTAGATAAGTTAAGAGCCAATTAATATGAGTACTATAAGATTATAATAATTTTAACTGATGCCATTAGCAAATCTGACTTTCAGTATATTCAGAGTAGTATACTGTATGGGATTCCAAAAAAAATTATTGGATACAGAAAAATATTCAGAGTAGTTTACTGAATGGGATTCCCAAGCAAAATTATTGAATACAGAACAATAAGATTTAAATAAGTGATGAGCAAATTAATATAATTATTATAAGATTATAATAGTTCTAACCGACGACAACAATAGAAAATCTGAATTTTCACATATTCAGAGTAGTTTACTGTATAGGGTTAAAAACAAAAATTATTGAATACCGAACAATAACATTTAAATAAGTGAAGAGCCAATTAATATGTGTTTTATAAGATTATAATAATTTTAACTGAGGAAAACAATAGCAAAACTGACTTTCAGTATAATCAGAGTAGTTTACTGTATGGGATTCAAAACCTAAATTATTGGATTCAGAAAAATAAGATTTAAATAAGTGAAGAGCCTTTCAATATAAATTTATAGGATTATAATAATTTTAACTGAGGCTAATAAAAGGAAATCTGAATTTCTATATATTCATAGTAGTTTACTGTATATGGTTAAAAACCAAAATTATTGAATACCGAACAATAACATTTAAATAAGTTAAGAGTCAATTAATATGAGTATTATAAGATTATAATAATTTTAACTGAGGACAACATTAGCAAATCTGACTTTCAGTATATTCAGAGTAGTAACTATATATGGTTGAAATCCAAAATTGTTGAATACAGATAAATAAGATTTAAATAAGTAAAGAGGCCGTTAATATAACAAATATAAGATTATAATACTTATATAATAATAATTAACTATATAACTTACATAATAATAACTATAATAAAAACTTATATAATAATAATTATAAGATTATAATATAAAACTGAGGACAAATGTAGCAAATCTGAATTTCAGTATATTCAGAGTAGTTTACTGTATGGGATTCAAAACCAAAATTATTGGATACAGAAAAATAAAATTGAAATAAGTGAAGAGCCAATAAATACAACTTTATAAGATATTAATAATTTTAACTGAGGACAATAATAACAAATCTGACGTTCCATATATTCAGAGTAGTTTACTGTATATGGTTGAAAACTAAAATTATTGAATACCGAACAATAACATTTAAATAAGTTAAGAGCCAATTAATATGAGTATTATAAGATTATAATAATTATAACTGAGGACAACATTAGCAAATCTGACTTTCAGTATATTCAGAGTAGTTTACTGTATGGGATTCAAAACCTAAATTATTGGATTCAGAAAAATAAGATTTAAATAAGTGAAGAGCCTTTCAATATAAATTTATAGGATTATAATAATGTTAACTGAGGCTAATAAAAGGAAATCTGAATTTCTATATATTCATAGTAGTTTACTGTATATGGTTAAAAACCAAAATTATTGAATACCGAACAATAACATTTAAATAAGTTAAGAGCCAATTAATATGAGTATTATAAGATTATAATAATTATAACTGAGGACAACATTAGCAAATCTGACTTTCAGTATATTCAGAGTAGTTTACTGTATGGGATTCAAAACCAAAATTATTGGATACAGAAAAATTAGATTTAAATATTTAAAGAGCCAATTAATATAACTATTATAAGATTATAATAATTCTAACTGAGGAAAACATTAGCAAATCTGACTTTCAGTATATTCAGAGTAGTAACTATATACGGTTGAAATCCAAAATTATTGAATACAGAAAAATAAGATTTAAATAAGTAAAGAGCCCGTTAATATAACAATTATAAGATTATAATACTTATATAATAATAATTAACTATATAACTTACATAATAATAACTATAATAATAACTTATATGATAATAATTATAAGATTATAATATAAAACTGAGGATAAATGTAGCAAAACTGAATTTCAGTATATTCAGAGTAGTTTACTCTATGGGATTCAAAACCAAAACTATTGGATACAGAAAAATAAGATTGAAATAAGTGAAGAGCCCATTAATATAACTATTATAAGATTATTATTTTAACTGACGACAACAATAGGAGATCTGACTTTCCGTATATTCAGAGTAGTTTACTGAATGGGATTCAAAACCAAAATTATTGAATACAGTGAAGTGACGAGACAATTAATATAATTAATATAATGTTATAATAACTTTAACTGACGACAAAAGTAGCAAATCTGACTTTTCACATATTAAGAGGAGTTTACTCTATACGGTGCAAGTCCAAAATTATTGAATACCGAACAATAACATTTAGATAAGTTAAGAGCCAATTAATATGAGTACTATAAGATTATAATAATTTTAACTGAGGCCATTAGCAAATCTGACTTTCAGTATATTCAGAGTAGTATACTGTATGGGATTCCAAAAAAAAATTATTGGATACAGAAAAATATTCAGAGTAGTTTACTGAATGGGATTCCCAAGCAAAATTATTGAATACAGAACAATAAGATTTAAATAAGTGATGAGCAAATTAATATAATTATTATAAGATTATAATAGTTCTAACCGACGACAACAATAGAAAATCTGAATTTTCACATATTCAGAGTAGTTTACTGTATATGGTTAAAAACCAATATTATTGAATACCGAACAATAACATTTAAATAAGTGAAGAGCCAATTAATATGAGTACTATAAGATTATAATAATTTTAACTGAGGACATTAGCAAATCTGACTTTCAGTATATTCAGGGTAGTTTACTGTATGGGATTCAAAACCAAAATTATTGGATACAGAAAAATTAGATTAAAATAAGTGAAGAGCCAATTAATACAACTTTATAAGATTATAATACTTTTAAGTGAGGACAAATATAGTAAATCTGACTATCAGTATATTCAGAGTAGTTTACTGTATGGGATTCAAAACAAAAATTATTGAATACAGTGAAGTGACGAGACAATTAATATAATTAATATAAGGTTATAATAACTTTAACTGACGACAAAAGTAGCAAATCTGACTTTTCACATATTAAGAGGAGTTTACTCTATACGGTGCAAGTCCAAAATTATTGAATACCGAACAATAACATTTAGATAAGTTAAGAGCCAATTAATATGAGTACTATAAGATTATAATAATTTTAACTGAGGCCATTAGCAAATCTGACTTTCAGTATATTCAGAGTAGTATACTGTATGGGATTCCAAAAAAAAATTATTGGATACAGAAAAATATTCAGAGTAGTTTACTGAATGGGATTCCCAAGCAAAATTATTGAATACAGAACAATAAGATTTAAATAAGTGATGAGCAAATTAATATAATTATTATAAGATTATAATAGTTCTAACCGACGACAACAATAGAAAATCTGAATTTTCACATATTCAGAGTAGTTTACTGTATATGGTTAAAAACCAATATTATTGAATACCGAACAATAACATTTAAATAAGTGAAGAGCCAATTAATATGAGTACTATAAGATTATAATAATTTTAACTGAGGACATTAGCAAATCTGACTTTCAGTATATTCAGGGTAGTTTACTGTATGGGATTCAAAACCAAAATTATTGGATACAGAAAAATTAGATTAAAATAAGTGAAGAGCCAATTAATACAACTTTATAAGATTATAATACTTTTAAGTGAGGACAAATATAGTAAATCTGACTATCAGTATATTCAGAGTAGTTTACTGTATGGGATTCAAAACCAAAATTATTGGATACGGAAAAATAAGATTTAAATAAGTGAAGAGCCTTTCAATATAAATTTATAGGATTATAATAATTTTAACTGAGGATAATAAAAGGAAATCTGAATTTCTATATATTCCGAAGAGTTTACTGTATATGATTAAAAAACAAAATTGTTGAATACAGAAAAATAAGATTTAAATAAGTAAAGAGCCCATTAATATAACTATTATAAGATTATAGTACTTATATAATAATAATTAACTATATAACTTATATAATAATAACTATAATAATAACTTATATAATAATAATTATAATATTATAATATAAAACTGAGGACAAATATAGCAAATGTGAATTTCAGTATGTGGGATTCAAAACCATAATTATTGGATACAGAAAAATAAGATTTCAATAAGTGAGGAGCCAGTTAATATAATAATTATAAGATTATAATAATTTTAACTGAGGAAAACAATAGCAGTTCTGACTTTCATTGTATTCAGAGTAGTTTACTGTATGCGATTGAAGCCCAAAATTATTGGATACAGAAAAATAAGATTTAAATAAGTGAAGAGCCTTTCAATATAAATTTATTGGATTATAATTATTTTAACTGAGGCTAATAAAAGGAAATCTGAATTTCCTTATATTCAGAGTAGTTTACTGTATATGGTTAAAAACCAAAATTATTGAATACCGAGCAATAACATTTAAATAAGTGAAGAGCCAATTAATATGAGTATTATAAGATTATAATAATTTTAACTGAGGACAACATTAGCGAATCTGACTTTCAGTATATTCAGGGTAGTTTACTGTATGGGGTTCAAAACCAAAACTATTGTATACATAAGTGAAGAGCCAATTAATACAACTTTATAAGATTATAATACTTTTAAGTGAGGACAAATATAGTAAATCTGACTTTCAGTATATTCAGAGTAGTTTACTGTATGGGATTCAAAACAAAAATTATTGGATACAGAAAAATATTCAGAGTAGTTTACTGAATGGTATTCCAAAGCAAAATTATTGAATACAGAACAATAAGATTTAAATAAGTGATGAGCCAATTAATATGTGTTTTATAAGATTATAATAATTTAACTGAGGAAAACAATAGCAAATCTGACTTTCAGTATATTCAGAGTAGTTTACTGTATGGGATTCAAAACCTAAATTATTGGATTCAGAAAAATAAGATTTAAATAAGTGAAGAGCCTTTCAATATAAATTTATAGGATTATAATAATTTTAACTGAGGCTAATAAAAGGAAATCTGAATTTCTATATATTCATAGTAGTTTACTGTATATGGTTAAAAACCAAAATTATTGAATACCGAACAATAACATTTAAATAAGTTAAGAGCCAATTAATATGAGTATTATAAGATTATAATAATTTTAACTGAGGACAACATTAGCAAAACTGACTTTCAGTAAATTCAGAGCAGTTTACTGTATGGGATTCAAAACCAAAATTATTGGATACAGAAAAATTAGATTTAAATATTTAAAGAGCCAATTAATATAACTATTATAAGATTATAATAATTCTAACTGAGGAAAACATTAGCAAATCTGACTTTCAGTATATTCAGAGTAGTATACTGTATGGGATTCCAAAAAAAAATTATTGGATACAGAAAAATATTCAGAGTAGTTTACTGAATGGGATTCCCAAGCAAAATTATTGAATACAGAACAATAAGATTTAAATAAGTGATGAGCAAATTAATATAATTATTATAAGATTATAATAGTTCTAACCGACGACAACAATAGAAAATCTGAATTTTCACATATTCAGAGTAGTTTACTGTATATGGTTAAAAACCAATATTATTGAATACCGAACAATAACATTTAAATAAGTGAAGAGCCAATTAATATGAGTACTATAAGATTATAATAATTTTAACTGAGGACATTAGCAAATCTGACTTTCAGTATATTCAGGGTAGTTTACTGTATGGGATTCAAAACCAAAATTATTGGATACAGAAAAATTAGATTAAAATAAGTGAAGAGAAAATTAATACAACTTTATAAGATTATAATACTTTTAAGTGAGGACAAATATAGTAAATCTGACTATCAGTATATTCAGAGTAGTTTACTGTATGGGATTCAAAACAAAAATTATTGAATACAGTGAAGTGACGAGACAATTAATATAATTAATATAAGGTTATAATAACTTTAACTGACGACAAAAGTAGCAAATCTGACTTTTCACATATTAAGAGGAGTTTACTCTATACGGTGCAAGTCCAAAATTATTGAATACCGAACAATAACATTTAGATAAGTTAAGAGCCAATTAATATGAGTACTATAAGATTATAATAATTTTAACTGAGGCCATTAGCAAATCTGACTTTCAGTATATTCAGAGTAGTATACTGTATGGGATTCCAAAAAAAAATTATTGGATACAGAAAAATATTCAGAGTAGTTTACTGAATGGGATTCCCCAGCAAAATTATTGAATACAGAACAATAAGATTTAAATAAGTGATGAGCAAATTAATATAATTATTATAAGATTATAATAGTTCTAACCGACGACAACAATAGAAAATCTGAATTTTCACATATTCAGAGTAGTTTACTGTATATGGTTAAAAACCAATATTATTGAATACCGAACAATAACATTTAAATAAGTGAAGAGCCAATTAATATGAGTACTATAAGATTATAATAATTTTAACTGAGGACATTAGCAAATCTGACTTTCAGTATATTCAGGGTAGTTTACTGTATGGGATTCAAAACCAAAATTATTGGATACAGAAAAATTAGATTAAAATAAGTGAAGAGCCAATTAATACAACTTTATAAGATTATAATACTTTTAAGTGAGGACAAATATAGTAAATCTGACTATCAGTATATTCAGAGTAGTTTACTGTATGGGATTCAAAACCAAAATTATTGGATACGGAAAAATAAGATTTAAATAAGTGAAGAGCCTTTCAATATAAATTTATAGGATTATAATAATTTTAACTGAGGATAATAAAAGGAAATCTGAATTTCTATATATTCAGAAGAGTTTACTGTATATGATTAAAAAACAAAATTGTTGAATACAGAAAAATAAGATTTAAATAAGTAAAGAGCCCATTAATATAACTATTATAAGATTATAGTACTTATATAATAATAATTAACTATATAACTTATATAATAATAACTATAATAATAACTTATATAATAATAATTATAATATTATAATATAAAACTGAGGACAAATATAGCAAATGTGAATTTCAGTATGTGGGATTCAAAACCATAATTATTGGATACAGAAAAATAAGATTTCAATAAGTGAGGAGCCAGTTAATATAATTATTATAAGATTATAATAATTTTAACTGAGGAAAACAATAGCAGTTCTGACTTTCATTGTATTCAGAGTAGTTTACTGTATGCGATTGAAGCCCAAAATTATTGGATACAGAAAAATAAGATTTAAATAAGTGAAGAGCCTTTCAATATAAATTTATTGGATTATAATTATTTTAACTGAGGCTAATAAAAGGAAATCTGAATTTCCTTATATTCAGAGTAGTTTACTGTATATGGTTAAAAACCAAAATTATTGAATACCGAGCAATAACATTTAAATAAGTGAAGAGCCAATTAATATGAGTATTATAAGATTATAATAATTTTAACTGAGGACAACATTAGCGAATCTGACTTTCAGTATATTCAGGGTAGTTTACTGTATGGGGTTCAAAACCAAAACTATTGTATACATAAGTGAAGAGCCAATTAATACAACTTTATAAGATTATAATACTTTTAAGTGAGGACAAATATAGTAAATCTGACTTTCAGTATATTCAGAGTAGTTTACTGTATGGGATTCAAAACAAAAATTATTGGATACAGAAAAATATTCAGAGTAGTTTACTGAATGGTATTCCAAAGCAAAATTATTGAATACAGAACAATAAGATTTAAATAAGTGATGAGCCAATTAATATGTGTTTTATAAGATTATAATAATTTTAACTGAGGAAAACAATAGCAAATCTGACTTTCAGTATATTCAGAGTAGTTTACTGTATGGGATTCAAAACCTAAATTATTGGATTCAGAAAAATAAGATTTAAATAAGTGAAGAGCCTTTCAATATAAATTTATAGGATTATAATAATTTTAACTGAGGCTAATAAAAGGAAATCTGAATTTCTATATATTCATAGTAGTTTACTGTATATGGTTAAAAACCAAAATTATTGAATACCGAACAATAACATTTAAATAAGTTAAGAGCCAATTAATATGAGTATTATAAGATTATAATAATTTTAACTGAGGACAACATTAGCAAAACTGAATTTCAGTATATTCAGAGCAGTTTACTGTATGGGATTCAAAACCAAAATTATTGGATACAGAAAAATTAGATTTAAATATTTAAAGAGCCAATTAATATAACTATTATAAGATTATAATAATTCTAACTGAGGAAAACATTAGCAAATCTGACTTTCAGTATATTCAGAGTAGTAACTATATATGGTTGAAATCCAAAATTGTTGAATACAGAAAAATAAGATTTAAATAAGTAAAGAGCCCGTTAATGTAACAATTATAAGATTATAATACTTATATAATAATAATTAACTATATAACTTACATAATAATAACTATAATAATAACTGATAAAATAATAATTATAAGATTATAATATAAAACTGAGGACAAATGTAGCAAATATGAATTTCAGTATATTCAGAGTAGTTTACTGTATGGGATTCAAAACCAAAATTATTGGATACAGAAAAATAAAATTGAAATAAGTGAAGAGCCAATAAATACAACTTTATAAGATATTAATAATTTTAACTGAGGACAACAATAGCAAATCTGACGTTCCATATATTCAGAGTAGTTTACTGTATATGGTTGAAAACTAAAATTATTGAATACAGAAAAATAAGATTTAAATAAGTGAGGAGCCAGTTAATATAAATATTATAAGATTATAATTTAACTGACGACAACAATTGAAAAATTGACTTTCCGTATATTCAGAGTAGTTTACTGAACGGGATTCAAAACCAAAATTATTGAATAGAGTGAAGTGACGAGACAATTAATATAATTAATATAAAATTATAATAATTTTAACTGAGGAAAACAATAGCAAATCTGACTTTCAGTATATTCAGAGTAGTTTACTGTATGGGATTCAAAACCAAAATTATTGGATACAGAAAAATAAGATTTAAATAAGTGAAGAACCTTTCAATATAAATGTATAGGATTATAATAATTTTAACTGAGGCTAATAAAAGGAAATCTGAATTTCCATATATTCAGAGTAGTTTACTGTATATGGTTAAAAACCAAAATTATTGAATACCGAGCAATAACATTTAAATAAGTGAAGAGCCAATTAATATGAGTATTATAAGATTATAATAATTTTAACTGAGGACAACATTAGCGAATCTGACTTTCAGTATATTCAGGGTAGTTTACTGTATGGGGTTTAAAACCAAAACTATTGGATACAGAAAAATAAGATTAAAATAAGTGAAGAGCCAAATAATACAACTTTATAAGATTATAATACTTTTAAGTGAGGACAAATATAGTAAATCTGACTTTCAGTGTATTGTGAGTAGTTTACTGTATGGGATTCAAAACAAAAATTATTGGATACAGAAAAATATTCAGAGTAGTTTACTGAATGGGATTCCAAAGCAAAATTATTGAATACAGAACAATAAGATTTAAATAAGTGATGAGCGAATTAATATAATTATTATAAGATTATAATAGTTCTAACTGACGACAACAATAGCAAATCTGACTTTTCACATATTCAGACTGGTTTACTGTATATGGTTAAAAACAAAAATTATTGAATACCGAGCAATAACATTTAAATAAGTGAAGAGCCAATTAATATGTGTTTTATAAGATTATAATAATTTTAACTGAGGAAACAATAGCAAATCTGACTTTCAGTATATTCAGAGTAGTTTACTGTATGGGATTCAAAACCTAAATTATTGGATTCAGAAAAATAAGATTTAAATAAGTGAAGAGCCTTTCAATATAAATTTATAGGATTATAATAATTTTAACTGAGGCTAATAAAAGGAAATCTGAATTTCTATATATTCATAGTAGTTTACTGTATATGGTTAAAAACCAAAATTATTGAATACCGAACAATAACATTTAAATAATTTAAGAGCCACTTAATATGAGTATTATAAGATTATAATAATTTTAACTGAGGACAACATTAGCAAATCTGACTTTCAGTATATTCAGAGTAGTTTACTGTATGGGATTCAAAACCAAAATTATTGGATACAGAAAAATTAGATTTAAATATTAAAAGAGCCAATTAATATAACTATTATAAGATTATAATAATTCTAACTGAGGAAAACAATAGCAAATCTGACTTTCAGTATTTAGAGTAGTAACTATATACGGTTGAAATCCAAAATTGTTGAATACAGAAAAATAAGATTTAAATAAGTAAAGAGCCCGTTAATGTAACAATTATAAGATTATAATACTTATATAATAATAATTAACTATATAACTTACATAATAATAACTATAATAATAACTTATATAATAATAATTATAAGATTATAATATAAAACTGAGGACAAATGTAGCAAATCTGAATTTCAGTATATTCAGAGTAGTTTACTGTATACGGTGCAAGTCCAAAATGATTGAATACCGAAAAATAAGATTTTAATCAGTGAAGAGCCAATTCATATAACTATTTTAACATTATAACAATTTTAACTGAGGACAGCAATAACAAATCTGACTTTCAGTATATTCAGAGTAGTTTACTGTATATGGTTCAAAACCGTAATTATTGAATGCAGAACAATAAGATTTAAATAAGTGAAGAGCCAATTAATATAATTTTTATAAGATTATAATAATTTTAACAGAGGACAACAATAGCAAATCAGACTTTCCATATATTCAGAGTAGTTTACTGTATGGGATTCAAAACCAAATTATTGGATACTGAAAAGTAAGATTAAAATAAGTGAAGAGCCCATTAATATAACTATTATAAGATTATTATTTTAACTGACGACAACAATAGGAGATCTGACTTTCCGTATATTCAGAGTAGTTTACTGAATGGGATTCAAAACCGAAATTATTGAATACAGTGAAGTGACGAGACAATTAATATAATTAATATAAGGTTATAATAACTTTAACTGACGACAAAAGTAGCAAATCTGACTTTTCACTTATTAAGAGGAGTTTACTCTATACGGTGCAAGTCCAAAATTATTGAATACCGAACAATAACATTTAGATAAGTTAAGAGCCAATTAATATGAGTACTATAAGATTATAATAATTTTAACTGAGGCCATTAGCAAATCTGACTTTCAGTATATTCAGAGTAGTATACTGTATGGGATTCCAAAAAAAAATTATTGGATACAGAAAAATATTCAGAGTAGTTTACTGAATGGGATTCCCAAGCAAAATTATTGAATACAGAACAATAAGATTTAAATAAGTGATGAGCAAATTAATATAATTATTATAAGATTATAATAGTTCTAACCGACGACAACAATAGAAAATCTGAATTTTCACATATTCAGAGTAGTTTACTGTATATGGTTAAAAACCAATATTATTGAATACCGAACAATAACATTTAAATAAGTGAAGAGCCAATTAATATGAGTACTATAAGATTATAATAATTTTAACTGAGGACATTAGCAAATCTGACTTTCAGTATATTCAGGGTAGTTTACTGTATGGGATTCAAAACCAAAATTATTGGATACAGAAAAATTAGATTAAAATAAGTGAAGAGCCAATTAATACAACTTTATAAGATTATAATACTTTTAAGTGAGGACAAATATAGTAAATCTGACTATCAGTATATTCAGAGTAGTTTACTGTATGGGATTCAAAACCAAAATTATTGGATACGGAAAAATAAGATTTAAATAAGTGAAGAGCCTTTCAATATAAATTTATAGGATTATAATAATTTTAACTGAGGATAATAAAAGGAAATCTGAATTTCTATATATTCAGAAGAGTTTACTGTATATGATTAAAAAACAAAATTGTTGAATACAGAAAAATAAGATTTAAATAAGTAAAGATCCCATTAATATAACTATTATAAGATTATAGTACTTATATAATAATAATTAACTATATAACTTATATAATAATAACTATAATAATAACTTATATAATAATAATTATAATATTATAATATAAAACTGAGGACAAATATAGCAAATGTGAATTTCAGTATGTGGGATTCAAAACCATAATTATTGGATACAGAAAAATAAGATTTCAATAAGTGAGGAGCCAGTTAATATAATTATTATAAGATTATAATAATTTTAACTGAGGAAAACAATAGCAGTTCTGACTTTCATTGTATTCAGAGTAGTTTACTGTATGCGATTGAAGCCCAAAATTATTGGATACAGAAAAATAAGATTTAAATAAGTGAAGAGCCTTTCAATATAAATTTATTGGATTATAATTATTTTAACTGAGGCTAATAAAAGGAAATCTGAATTTCCTTATATTCAGAGTAGTTTACTGTATATGGTTAAAAACCAAAATTATTGAATACCGAGTAATAACATTTAAATAAGTGAAGAGCCAATTAATATGAGTATTATAAGATTATAATAATTTTAACTGAGGACAACATTAGCGAATCTGACTTTCAGTATATTCAGGGTAGTTTACTGTATGGGATTCCAAAGCAAAATTATTGAATACAGAACAATAAGATTTAAATAAGTGATGAGCAAATTAATATAATTATTATAAGATTATAATAGTTCTAACTGACGACAACAATAGCAAATCTGACTTTTCACATATTCAGAGTAGTTTACTGTATAGGGTTAAAAACAAAAATTATTGAATACCGAACAATAACATTTAAATAAGTGAAGAGCCAATTAATATGTGTTTTATAAAATTATAATAATTTTAACTGAGGAAAACAATAGCAAAACTGACTTTCAGTACAATCAGAGTAGTTTACTGTATGGGATTCAAAACCTAAATTATTAGATTCAGAAAAATAAGATTTAAATAAGTGAAGAGCCTATCAATATAAATTTATAGGATTATAATAATTTTAACTGAGGCTAATAAAAGGAAATCTGAATTTCTATATATTCATAGTAGTTTACTGTATATGGTTAAAAACCAAAATTATTGAATACCGAACAATAACATTTAAATAAGTTAAGAGCTAATTAATATGAGTATTATAAGATTATAATAATTTTAACTGAGGACAACATTAGCAAATCTGACTTTCAGTATATTCAGAGTAGTTTACTGTATGGGATTCAAAACCAAAATTATTGGATACAGAAAAATTAGATTCAAATATTAAAAGAGCCAATTAATATAACTATTATAAGATTATAATAATTCTAACTGAGGAAAACATTAGCAAATCTGACTTTCAGTACATTCAGAGTAGTAACTATATACGGTTGAAATCCAAAATTGTTGAATACAGAAAAATAAGATTTAAATAAGTAAAGAGGCCGTTAATATAACAAATATAAGATTATAATACTTATATAATAATAATTAACTATATAACTTACATAATAATAACTATAATAAAAACTTATAAAATAATAATTATAAGATTATAATATAAAACTGAGGACAAATGTAGCAAATGTGAATTTCAGTATATTCAGAGTAGTTTACTGTATGGGATTCAAAACCTAAATTATTGGATTCAGAAAAATAAGATTTAAATAAGTGAAGAGCCTGTCAATATAAATTTATAGGATTATAATAACTTTAACTGAGGCTAATAAAAGGAAATCTGAATTTCTATATATTCATAGTAGTTTACTGTATATGGTTAAAAACCAAAATTATTGAATACCGAACAATAACATTTAAATAATTTAAGAACCAATTAATATGAGTATTATAAGATTATAATAATTCTAACTGAGGAAAACATTAGCAAATCTGACTTTCAGTATTTAGAGTAGTAACTATATACGGTTGAAATCCAAAATTGTTGAATACAGAAAAATAAGATTTAAATAAGTAAAGAGCCCGTTAATATAACAATTATAAGATTATAATACTTATATAATAATAATTAACTATATAACTTACATAATAATAACTATAATAATAACTTATATAATAATAATTATAAGATTATAATATAAAACTGAGGACAAATGTAGCAAATCTGAATTTCAGTATATTCAGAGTAGTTTACTGTATGGGATTCAAAACCAAAATTATTGGATACAGAAAAATAAAATTGAAATATGTGAAGAGCCAATAAATACAACATTATAAGATATTAACAATTTTAACTGA